>SZYD01002573.1:0-74408 GCA_009363875.1 Mikania micrantha
AAGCTAAGGTTCAGGAATGCATACTAGGATGCCCAGTTAGAGGAACTAGTAGATTTTGAAAAGCACATGTTTTAATGAACGTTGAAAAGCTATTCTGATATCTTGTACAGATACAGATAGAAACACTTGATCTTTTGATAGGTTTACTTAGTTAAATTATCAAACATTAATAGTTGTAATTTAACTTTGTAATCCTAGATTAATGCTATATTGTGCTTAGTTATCTCATGTTGATGCTAGTAAACAATCGTCATCACAATTATCACACATGATATGCGACCGGGGAACCTCCGCCCGCAAGGAAGGATCCGCCCCGCGGTCGGGGTGTGGACAGATTGTTAGTATTCTATTATGTATAAACGTATGCGAGGCTTAACAAAACAAGACAACATGGATGTCGTTACGTGAATGCTAAACTGACGGATTATTTGTATAGGTGACGATTTGTACGAAATATCCGAAAGTTAACATTCTGAACGATATCCAATAATTAGAAAACCATATTGAAAAGTGTAGTTATCGTAGTATTCGTACGGGTGACAATTCGAATGAATATGCGCGACAACTGTACGATTCGATTTAAACAGTAAATTAAATATTTTTAGAAATTTAAAATAAATGGAATATATTTAGTTAATTTACTAGGAATTACCACTAAAAATAACTTTACAAACTTTATTTAAAACCGAGACGTTCGTTACGAAAATGAAAGAAAACCGACGTTCTACGCGAAACCGAGCGAAACCGAATGAGACCAAACATACCCAGGTATCTTGAATCCATTTAATGAGGCATTTATGGCCTCATCTTTCCCCCACAACCAGATCCACCACCATTAACTCGTCTCTCTCTCTCTTACTTTCTCTCTCTAGAAGCCATTAACCTAAAATCTTCATTTCTCCATGAAATCGAGCCTTCTTGGTGTCAAAATGACCACAACAACTTGTAGATCACAGAAGTACAGCGATAGGGGCTTTGAACCATCGGATTTGAGGTAAAAACGAGTTCAAAGTTCGGTTTTTAGGGTTTTCAAACCCTTGTTCGAACCACCTCTTGAAAACCCAGCTAAAATCCTTCTAAACCTAAGGAAAACACCACAAAAACCACTTGGGAATGATGTAGGAACATGGGAGTAGGTTTGGGTTAGTCGATTTGCTAGAAAAACAAGGGCTGCACCTGCTCTTGTTCGATCGACCGAATGGGTTAACAGGTAGCAGAAAGGCACCGGCCATATAAGCAGACTTAGCCCGATTGGCCACAGACCGAAGGTACTCATTCGGTCGGCCTGAGCTTGTTTCGGTCCAAGGTTCATACTCCCAATTTTCATTCGACTGCTCTGGTTCGGTTATGAGCTCATACGCATGAGACCAAGTCATTTCGGTCGGCCTACATCTCATTCGGATGAGCTACTTCCTTCGGCCGAGGTCTCATTCGTAGGATCAAACACATTTGGCCATGTCCTCCTTTCGTGTGAGCTATCACATTCGGTTGGCCACTTTCGGTTCTCATGGATCACACACTCAATTGGATACATGGAGATTAAGTACTTGGTTGTATGCATGGATTTCATAAGTGGGTACATGCAAGGTGGCCGAATGGGTGTGGTATGGGAAGGATAATAGGTCTTGAATAAGAGATTAATGAATTGCTAAACATTCATACAAAGGTCTAACCCTAAAGTTATCCTAAACTAAAATGAGTTGTAAACATGAATGGGTGAACAACAAAAATTAGGGTTTCAAGTAAAGGTGACAAGTTTATAAGTCCTTTATGCTAGAGATTTATAACACCAACACTTTTCTAAACAAATGTGAAACTATAACATTAATATTTGGACATCCTTGATCCTAACACATTTGGATTTCAATAAACAAGATCTTGAAGGAACTTACAAGGAATCAAGAAAACAACCTAAGTATTAGGTGTTAATTACAAAGTTCACATTCAATACTTAGAAAAAGTTCATGCAAACATACAACTAAGTTAGATAGTTCGGTTGAACTTCTAAACTAAAGTTGTACACACGAATGATCAAAGAAACATGGGAAACTAAGATCTAGTGACTGGCCTAGGTTAATCGAATGGATTAACCTAAGCCTAACATGTTAGATATATTTTCTTAAAATAATTTATAAGTTCCTTATCTAAAATATTCTTCAAATTTAATAAAATGATTTTTAACTTAATGATTAAATTTAAATTGATTATTGAAATGTTTAAATAAAGACTTTGAATGTACTTAACATAAACCTTACATAGCTAAGGTTTAATAAATGTTACTCACGGGATAAGGGTTTATATATAGGTAAACGTTTAGATTAGTTAGAAAGAATCATAGAAACACGTTAGTAACGTAGGACACATAATTGCACACTGAGACCAAAACTCTAGATTACGTCTATTATAAATACTCATAGTATTCGAATCTTCTGAAAACAACTCAGTTGTTGAAGATACTTAATCTACAATTCACGAGCGCGCATTATCTGTTGTGATTTCATTCTTAGCAACACAGGTGAGTTCATTGCCCCTTTTCTAAACATTTTTGTTTTACAAACGCGGGGCTGAGAAGCATGCGTAAATTATTTTCTTTGGATATATTTACCAAAATGCTTTTACTTAACATATGTTTTATATGTAAAATGGTTATCCTAGATTTTATCTAGGTAAACTAATTTTAGAATTTCAGAATGAGCTATCTATTAATCATGAATAGCTAAAATTTTAAAGAAAAAGAACTATTTTTCAAAGATCTATTTTTCAAAGAACTAAAGATCTAAAAAAAGAATTATTTTCAAAGGTCTACTTTCAAAGAACTAACGATCTATTTCAAAGAACTACGTACAAAGAACTATTTTCGGTGGTGCGTTGTCAAAGAACTAACAATCTATTTCAACGAACTATGTACAAAGAACTATTTCAAGGGTCTGTCTGGGAAATATCAAAGATAGCATGTGCCAATCTCAGGTTTGAAAGATGTCCTAGCTAGACTGATCCAATATGAGACGCATGTTTGATGATATTTACATCATCCCCTAGCCAGTTTTGAGGAACATCTGGGAAATACTCAAAGATAACATGTGCCAAAGAACTATACAAACCACGGACGATCTAAAGAACTATAAAAAACTGTATATCAAAAAGATGTCCTAGCTAGACTGATTGATTATAGGTCGCATGTTTGATGAGGTTTACAGATCTCCTTTACTACTAAGAACCCTGATTGCTAGACTAGTCTACTCGAGTTGACCAAGGCCCAATCGTTAGGTCTTAGATTTTATTAAATGTTTATTTACTTATTTATTTAAGCATTTATTGAAATGTTTCTACAATTGTATGGTTGATCATGATTGCGTGATGAACTTATGGAGTCAATAGAGATTCTATTTTGTAGAACTCAAAGAACTAGTGTGTCTATGGTGTGGAATGAAATGCTTAATTATCATTAGCAAAAATATACTATGTGATTCGATATGTGGTGGGACGGTGGCTGGGGCTTGTTCCCCTACATATGCCCCTATATATAAGCATATTTGACTGGATAGTATTGGTGGTTGTTAGTGAGGTTAAGGTTGTCATTCGGACGGGTTATCAAATTCATTTTCAAATAAAACTATATGAACTCACCAACCATGTGTTGACTTGATCTTTTTGCATGACTTCTCAGGTGACGAACAAATCTAAGCAAGAAGTTATTGCTTTTGGACAAGGATGCCAGATAGAGGAACTGAAGATCTTATGAAAATGGAACATTTTCGCATAGAAGATGTCAAACAAATTTTAGGAAGAATTAGGCCAAAAATTAGGATACCTAGTAGCTTGGACCTGCGTATTTTGAACATCATCCTACAGATTATTTGTATATCTTGTGCAGATACAAGATAGGAGAATTAGGATGTTAATAGTAGATTTATATTATTAAATTATGAACAAAACTTATGTAATTTAACTTTGTAATACTATTCTATTTAGCATTTTCTCATTATATATCATGTGAAATGTAAAAAATCTGATCATTTCGATTATCATCTCCGATATCGCGCCCCCGGGCCTTTCCGCCCGTCGTGACACACGATCCGGCCCGCCAGCTCGGGGTGTGACACGGGGCCTGTTGATTTCGATTGGAAAACCCTGGAATAGGATTCTGCACTATTCCAGTGGCTGTAGAGTAGATTCCTTGGTGAACCGGATTGTTTCCAGACTCCAAATAGGTCCTACAAAGTGGTATCGGAGCCATAGCTCTTGATTCTGCTCAATTTTCAATCCAAATCAGCAAATCTCAGATTTCTTGTTCGAGATTTGCAAAAACCCTAACTTTCTTGACCTTCAAGTTACTGTTTCATTATAAATCTGTGGGTTTTTGTGGATGTTTTGATAAATCGATCATTCCAATTGCTTCGTAATGATGTCTTGAAGTTCTGTACCAATTTTGGTGGTTAGCTTGGCTCTAAATCAAAAGTTATCACGATTTTTGTTGCTGAAAACCCCAGATTGTACGAATGAGTCGATCATCCGAATAAGTCGTCCGAATAGCCTTCTTTCGGCCGAATAGCTCCATTCGTTCGAATAGCTTTCTTTCGGTCTTCCACCTATTCGGCCTACTGCTCTTTCGGTCACTCTTTCGTCCTACCTCTCATTCGGCAGATACTCTTTCAGTTCTTCAAGTCATTTGGTCGACTACTCCTTATTCAGTCCCCGACAATCGGTCATTTCTGAGTCACTCGGCCATCAGATTTAAATTCTTTCTAAGTGTTGCATCCATTTGTTGTTGACATAATGGAGGATCTAGCTTTGATCGCTAACCAGAATCATAGGATTCAGACTTTGCTACTCACAGAGACTGAGACTAGGAACTCTAATAAAGCTCCTAAGTTGCTTTCATTAGATGATTACCCTCATTGAAAGTACAGATTCGAGATACACATCAATGGAGTTGATACAAACTTGTGAATGATGATAGAGGGTGCTTATTTGAGACCTCTGAATGAAGATGGAACTCCCATGTTAGTCACCCGGATGACTGAACCTTAAAGGAAGTTATATGACTTTGAGAAGAAGGCCTATGCTATTCTGTCTCAATCCATTGCTACTGATATCTTTCATCAGTTCAGACAGTTTACTTCTTCTAAGTTACTTTGGGATGCGTTGCAACAGAGATACGATGGAAATGATGCTTTGAAGAACATAAAGTCTAAAGCTTTAAGAAAGGAGTTTAACAGTTTCATGTATGTGGGAAATGAGTCCCTAGATGATCTTATTGCTAGATTTTATCATCTTCTGAGAGAGCTGTTCAACCATCAGGTCAAGACTACAACACAAGAGAAGATTCAGTGTTTGGCAGATGCTTTACCTCCCAAATGGGAGTGATTCCTTATGGTCTTGAAGCAGAATGAGATGATGGCTAATATGGACATCAATGAGTTTATCCAGAAGCTAAAAGAATAGGAGATTGAGAACAAGTGGAAGGCAAAGAGAGTTGCTCAAGTTCAGGATCCTTCATTGTATTACTCTACTCCTACTGTAGAGAGAGCTTCGTCTCATGCTCCACTAAAGACTGCTTTTGTCTCTCAGACTAAAGAAGCCCCTATTTCAAATTAGATACACTTCAGTCAATCATCCTCAACATCAACCTCTCAGAAAGAAAATAGTCATACAGTGTCACACCCCGAGCCGGCGGGACGGATCGACTTCCCCGCCGGGCGGAAGGTTCTCGGGGCGCGATATCGTGAGAGATAATCGTGATGATCAGATTGTTTACATAGCATCAATGTTAAGAATAATTAAAGCACAATAAAGCATTAATCTAGGATTACAAAGTTAAATTACAATGATCAATATTCAGTAATTTAACTAAGTAAACCTATCAAAAGAATCAAACGTTTCTATCTTGTATGTGAACAAGATATCAAAATAGATTCGTATCAATTGTCAAAAGTTATGCTTTCCCAAAAGTCTACTAGGTCCTCTATCTGAGTATCCTAGCATGCAATCCAGTACCTTAGCTTAAACCTGTGCATCACCTGAGAAAACATGTAAGAAAACAAAGTCAACACAATGGTTTTTGAGTTCATGTAGTTTTAGTATTTGTAAAATAGCTTTTGCAAACTTCTTCGGTAAAACCTTAACCTCATTAACAACACATGTATCATCCAACTCGGTATGCTTATATATAGGGCATACCCCTGAGTCGAGCCTACGACCCGCCCAGACGCCGTCCCACCACATACTAAGTCGCATAGGACATTGTTGTTAATGATAATTAAGAGTCTTACCTACCATCCATTTCGTTCATAGCTTTAGCCTTTCGTTAAGTTTACAACATGAGTGGAAAATGAGAAATCACTGTATAGCAAGCACTGAGAGGCCATCAGTCTACTCCTCAGAATCCCGACTATGTAGGACACCCGTTTGGCAAGCACTGAAAGGCCAAACGGCCTGATCTACAATAGTCATAGCTACAAGAACACCCCCTGGCAAGCACTGAGAGGCCAGTTGGTCCATTCTAAATAGCCAATAGCTTTAGCATTATGTTTAAGTTTGTAGCATGAGAGAACATTGAGGAATCGCTGTATGGCAAGCACTGAGAGGCCATCAGTCTACTCCTCAAGTCATGACTATGAAGGTCACCCTATGGCAAGCACTGATAGGCCAACAGTCTGTTCCTTCAAGTCCCAACTATGAAGAACACCCCATGGCAAGCACTGAGAGGCCAATTTGGTATGTTCTACCATAGTTGATAGTTTTAGCATTCAAATAGTTTCACAACCAGTAAGGCAAGCACTGAGAGGCCAAACCGTTGCTTAGCATGGCAAGCATATAAGCATACAAGTGTTTAAAGCATCCGTAGTTTTAAGCAATTAGTATGTATGTAGCTAGCATCATCATAGAATCATAAGCTTGTAGCATCAATTTGTAGCTTTAGCATATGGTGTTAGCATGTAGCATTAGCATCCGGTGTTATCATGTAACATTAGCATTTAGTATAAGCATGTAGCATTTGCATCTAGTGTTAGCATGTAGCATTAGCATATAGTATAAGCATGTAGCATTTGCATCTAGTGTTAGCATGTAGCATTAGCATCTAATATAAGCATGTAGCATTTGCATCTAGTGTTAGGATGTAGCATTAGCATCTAGTATAAGCATGTAGCATTTGCATCTAGTGTTAGCATGTAGCATTAGCATCTAGTATAAGCATGTAGCATTTGCATCTAGTGTTAGCATGTAGCATTAGCATCTATTATAAGTGTTCAAGCTTTAGCATCGAGTATGTAGTTTAAGCATATGTGTAAAAGCATTTTATAAAGCATTTTATAAATCATTAGTTTAAAATGTATAACATGTTTCTCAGTCCCGAAGTAAAAATCAAAATAGTTAGAAAAAGGGACAAGTGAACTCACCTTGTGTCCGTAGTGATTGACTAAATAAAGACAAGAATACGCTCACTCTTCGTTTGTACTTGTTGTAATGTTCACGATCCTATATTGATTTCATAGTATTTGTAGCTTATAAGCATGTGTTGTAATGATTCGTGTGCGTGTAAGTGATACTCTTAAAGTTGAGTAACACTCGTGAGTCTGTTACATTATCCGGCCCGGAGTTCTTACATTAGTTTGTATCATGTTGAAAACCCCTTAATTGTTCAAAGTTTCACACTTACCCTTGAATTACGAATTTGCATCTTTAATTAGGGTTTTTAAATCCTTATGTAGTTTGTGTAAGTGATAGTCTTAAAGTTGACTAACACTCGTTAGTCTTTTACATTATCCAGCCCGGAGTTCTTACATTAGTTTGTATCATGTTGAAAACCCCTTAATTGTTCAAAGTTTCACACTTACCCTTGAATTACAAATTCGCATCTTTAATTAGGGTTTTTAAATCTTTATGTAGTTTGTTTAGAATTTGTTATCACTTTGTAACAAATAAAGTGATAATCTATGAATGATTTCATCATTCAATTTTATCGTTTGCGCATGTAAACATTAACCTCTTATCTCCATTGGGCCGGATAATTCCTTAAACTCATTAATGTGTAATTGGGCCTAGCATTTGTATGTGTGTGGGCCGGATATGTGTGTTGGGCTGCATATTGTGGTTCCATGATCCAATTATAGGTGGGCCTTGGGCCGAATACCTCACGTGGGCCGACCCAACACCCATTGGATCAAACCACAAGTCCTTGGGTAGCAAGAAACCTAGTGGGCTGGGTCATGCGTGCATATGGGCCGATGGTTGATGGTTGGGCCTTAATTAAATTCCTTAATCCTAGGCCAAGACATATTAACATTCTCAATGTGGGCCGATTATTTCATGGGCCGAACAATAACATGCCTGGCTTATCAAACAAAGCCAATTATGGTTTTCCAGCGAACCCTTGTTCTCTTTTGAGTCAAGGTTCGGCTAAAGGGAATTTAACCAGGAAGGTTCGTGGTCCATCAGTCGGGTTCGCGAAGGATAGTTCGGCCAGTATGGTTCGTGAGTCCACATGTCAACCGCGAAAGTTCATCATGAAACTGGTTCGTCCCTCATGCTAGAGTTCGGCTATGGTTGTGCTGCCTTAAGGTTCGGCAGAGAATCAAGAGGGTTCGAAAATGGAGCTTCCCATGGGTTCGGCAGCTTCAGGAAGGTTCGGTACAATAGCCTAGGTTCGCGGGAATAACACAGGGTTTGGCTCCCATATCAAATGGTTCGGCTGACTCAACCTTGCACACAAAATGATGGTTCGGCCTATAGCTGGGTTCGGCTGATGGTTCGCCAAGGCCAAGGGTTCGTTGCATGCGATAATAGGTTCGGTGTTCACTCCAAGGTTCGCATCACCTAAGGTTCGGCCATGGCTGTTTTAACAGGTTCGTCGGGTTCAAGGGGTTCGGCCACGATGGTTGTTTCACAAACCCTGGTTCGTGACCATCATCCTCATCAACTATGCAACAACAGGTCGTTCCCACCCTCCTACTGGTTAGATCTTATCATCGTGGTGTTCAAAAGACATCCTAAGGTCAATCAAGTCCAGGTCATGGAACCGGTTGGGATTGTGGTTGGTCAAAAGTGAAGAAAACCCTATTTTTTAGCAAATTTCGTGGCTTATTACCTTGTAAATGGCAGGACTAACTATCAGATTAGTTGTACTTTCGGGTAGAGGACGCTTGTAGCTTCACATAGACACCAAAAACACACGATTTCATAATCAATTGAAGAAGTTATGGTGATTCAAAGGTTGGATCTTGTAGAGTGAGAGAGATGAACGGGAATGGTGGTTTAGAGAGAGAAAGGGTTAGTTGGAAATGAAATAAATGCCTTCTTTAGAGCTTAAATACCCCGAAGGTATCCGGGTTCGTTTTGGTTACTCGGTTTGTATTTTCGTCGTGTTTCCAGCACGTTACCCGCGTTTCTCGTAACTTAAATAAAAGAGTTTATTTTTAACCATTTGGATGGTATTTATTTCTAGAAATTATCTAAAATATCGTTCTATTAAATTACTTATAGAATTATATTATTTTTACGCGTTTCATTTATTGTTCAGAGAATTTTCATATTTAAATTTAAAATGGTTTCTTTTAATTCTAATTCTGATGAGTTTCAAAATTGTAAAATAGGAAATATTTTATTTCCTTATATTTATTGTCGTTCGTTTCGTTTTCGTTTTCGTTTCGTCAGAACCCGTCGCCATCGCTCGTATTCGTTCGGATCGTCATTAGAATGAACACGACGATAGTTTGGCTTTCCAACTTTTGTTTTCTACTTTTCAGTCATTATTTCAGAATGTTAAAGTCTCAGAATCATTCGTACAGATCGTCACCTATACGAGTAATT
Organism: Mikania micrantha; assembly: GCA_009363875.1. Taxonomy (NCBI): domain Eukaryota; kingdom Viridiplantae; phylum Streptophyta; class Magnoliopsida; order Asterales; family Asteraceae; genus Mikania; species Mikania micrantha. Next base: position 9,811 of record SZYD01002573.1, read on the forward strand.
CGTCTGTTTAGCATTCCGTAACAACAACCGTTATGGTTTCATTTTGTTTAACCTCACATACGTTTATACATAATAGCATCAGACAAGTATCCGTGTTTCCCTTCTGTGTTGTCTGATATGTTTCTGACTATTAAACCCTAAGGTTTTCATCAGATTTCAGACAATCGCATAATAGTTTCGTATCAAGTATAATGTATCAATAACCTAAACATAGTTTCATGTAATGTGTATCTGAGTTACTGTGCATTTTACCGTGCAAATTATTGTTCCGATAACGATTCCGGTACAGATGTTACAGTCTCCCCTTGTTAAGGAAATTTCGTCCCGAAATTTAAAAGTTATTATCAGTAACAACTTCCTTTGTAGCAATTGGGAAAACTGTGTTTTGTGTGTTGTCCCTACGCTCCCAAATAAACTCTGGGTCGCGTTTGGGATTTCTTATGTGAGGAAACTAATCCTATTGCTCATAGTTGTTTTAATGTTGCGGCTTGCTAAATCTCTGTATTACTCTAACACCTTATTGTTCAAAACTAACTGATGCTATGAACATCAATTGTTACACAATATTAGTGTTAGATATGGCTTCCTACGTATGTTATGTGTGTTAATCAAGGATTCTTTCATTGCTTCTATCGAAATAAAAGAATTCCTAAGTTCCATGCAATACTTATGTGATTATACTACTAGGAATAAGATAAATTTCTTATTCATACTAGTATCAAAATAAACTGAAGTCTTACGAGTGAGGAGATACTACATACCAGTACCCATCTCCGGGTCTTGGCATGCTGCAGCGGCTCCAATCATGAATGCCCTCCCACGAGGTGCTTGTGCTCCTTGTTGCACCCTTTTCGGGCAGTCCCTGGAGAAATGACCCGGTTCTCCATAGTTATAGCATCCCCGATGGTTATTGTTATGATTGCCAGTATTTTGTGGTGGAGGGATTGCTACCGCAGCATTATTTACAGCTTGTGTGGCTGGAGCGAGGCATTGTTGAGTCCGGTGACCTAGTCGGCCACAGTTGTTGCATTGCCTGCATTGCACCATAGCAGGATGATGAAATTTGCATTGTGTACACTGAGGATGCATTCCCACATAGTTTTTGGGTGCAGTGTTGACAGGTACTGCAAGGGCTTGTCTCAGAGGTGTGGCCATCGCATAGTTGCCGATGACTTTTTGCTTCTTCGTTTGGTGGTGCTAGGGCTTCTTTGTGGTTGCTTCCTTAGATTTTCCTACTTCATCTTTCAGAACTCCTGACTTCACCATTACCCCAGCAAGTTTAGCTGAAAGAGCAATGGCTGACTCCAAAGTAGCAGGATTTGCAGCCAACACAATACTCTGTATGCAGGAGGGTAATCCAACTACATATCTGTCAATCAGCTTTTCCAAAGTTGGCACCATCTCTGGCACCAAAGCTACCAGTTCGTGATAGCGGGTGGTGAAAGTCATATGGTCGGCTCCCTTCATCACGTGGTTCGAGAGCTCAACCTCTAGCTGCTGCAGTTCATGTTTCGGATAGAATTTGTTCCTCAGAAGAAGTTTGAATTATAACCAAGGCATTGCCATTGCTTCATCTCTTCCCTTAGCTCTGATCTGAGCATTCCACCATGTCAACGCTCGCTTGCTAAATGACCTGGCTGCGTAGCAAACTTTGTGGTGTTCTGGACAACTGCTTATGTCTAAAGTGTTTTCCATTTTCTCCAGCCATTGGATTAGTCCAACAGCTCCTTCTACACCAGTGAAGCTTGGTGGTTTGCATCCTACAAAGGATTTGTAGGAGCAGTCTGAAGTATGACTAGTGTTTCCACTAGTCTCTCCCGTAGTATGACCAGAGTTGTTGCCATGTCCTTGAATACGGTTTATCATCTATGGGATGACATCTTTCAGTTGACTCGTCAGTTGGGTGCTCAGAAGGGTCGCCAAAGCGATAGTGGCAGGATCAATAACTGGACCCGCATTCGGGTTCGGAGGAGGGTTTACCGGAGGAGGAGGAGGTGGCAGTGGTGAATCTGCAGGTGCGGGTGTCGATGAGTGAGGTGCAGATGTATGTGTAGTAGGCACCGGGGTCGGTTGTCTTCTAGGCGGTATTCTGATCATAACCAAAAGAATTTGGTTAGTGCAGTGATCGAATGTAGAAGACACAATGCAAACTTAAGTCTTATGCTCTCTACATGAGGGTCCCTAAGTTATAGTTTAGGCCAATCCGTTTAAGTAAATGACCTATTATTCACTATAACCTTGAGCTCTAATACCAATCTGTCACACCCCGAGCCGGCGGGATGGATCGACTTATCTGCCTGGCGGAAGGTTCTCGGGGCGCGATATCGTGAGTGATAATTGTGATGATCAGATTGTTTACATAGCATCAATGTTAAGAATAATTAACGCACAATAAAGCATTAATCTAGGATTACAAAGTTAAATTACAATGATCAATATTCAGTAATTTAACTAAGTAAACCTATCAAAAGAATCAAACGTTTCTATCTTGTATGTGTACAAGATATCAAAATAGATTCGTATCGACTGTCAAAAGTTATGCTTTCCCAAAAGTCTACTAGGTCCTCTATCTGAGTATCCTAGCATGCAATCCAGTACCTTAGCTTAAACCTGTGCATCACCTGAGAAAACATGTAAGAAAACAGAGTCAACACAATGGTTGGTGAGTTCATGTAGTTTTAGTATTTGTAAAATAGCTTTTGCAAACCTCTTCGGTAAAACCTTAACCTCTTTAACAACACATGTATCATCCAACTCGGTATGCTTATGTATAGGGCATACCCCTGAGTCGAGCCTACGACCCGCCCAGACGTCGTCACACCACATACTAAGTCGCATAGGACATTGCTATTATTGATAATTAAGCATTTTCCCTACCATTCGATTCGTTCTTCTTCATAGCTTTAGTTTATTGTTTCTAAAGTTTACAAGTCTATAGCATTCGTATGTATTAGCTTCAATATAAGTTTAACAAGCATTGTGTTTAAAAGTTTATGATATTGACCCAAAAGCATTCATGCGTCCCCTTAGTAACAACCTTAATCTCATTAACACCACCTGTATCATCCAACTCGGTATGCTTATATATAGGGCATACCCCTGAGTCGAGCCTACGACCCGCCCAGACGCCGTCCCACCACATACTAAGTCGCATAGGACATTGCTGTTAATGATAATTAAGCGTCTTACCTACCATCCATTTCCTTTATAGCTTTAGCATTTCGTTAAGTTTACAACATGAGTGGAAAATGAGGAATCACTGTATAGCAAGCACTGAGAGGCCATCAGTATACTCCTCAGAATCCCGACTATGTAGGACACACGTTTGGCAAGCACTGAGAGGCCAAACGGCCTGATCTACAATAGTCATAGCTACAAGAACACCCCCTGGCAAGCACTGAGAGGCCAGTTGGTCCATTCTAAATAGCCAATAGCTTTAGCATTATGTTTAAGTTTGTAGCATGAGAGAACATTGAGGAATCGCTGTATGGCAAGCACTGCGCCTTATTGGCTTCTTTTCAGTTAACTAGCAAGCAAACAGCCTTCGGTTCCTAACAAATTAAGATTTAAAACTTGTCGTCTACTTGAAGGAAATGTTTGGAACAGGGAACTGGCAAAGCCTCCTTTTAGCAATCCGGGACATTCTGGAAATTAGTCTATTTTTCTTCATGTCACCCTCACAAGAATATGACCAGAGAGATATGTTCTTCTTCGTGTTCCAGCCAACGAAGCTCCGTCTAATCTAATAGAGGCTCCGTTGTTCGGTTCATTCCAATATGTCCTGCGACTTCATCTGAATAGCTTTCAGGGAAACTCCTTCAGATGTATTGGGAAAGAAGGCTTTCTCGTCTAAAGGCCTCACTCGTTCTTTTTTCAAGATCTTTGAGCCTCTTAAGGATGCCGTAGGGATTCTTCTGAAGCGACACTTTGTTTCACTCCTTTCATTTATACTTTAAGCGCGATTGCTATAATATATACTTCCTTGTCATGAGTCTACTCCTCAAGTCATGACTATGAAGGTCACCCTATGGCAAGCACTGATAGGCCAACAGTCGGTTCCTTCAAGTCCCAAGTATGAAGAACACCCCATGGCAAGCACTGAGAGGCCAATTTGGTATGTTCTACCATAGTTGATAGTTTTAGCATTCAAATAGTTTCACAACCAGTAAGGCAAGCACTGAGAGGCCAAACCGTTGCTTAGCATGGCAAGTATATAAGCATACAAGTGTTTAAAGCATCCGTAGTTTTAAGCAATTAGTATGTATGTAGCTAGCATCATCATAGAATCATAAGCTTGTAGCATCAATTTGTAGCTTTAGCATATGGTGTTAGCATGTAGCATTAGCATCCGGTGTTATCATGTAACATTAGCATTTAGTATAAGCATGTAGCATTTGCATCTAGTGTTAGCATGTACCATTAGCATATAGTATAAGCATGTAGCATTTGCATCTAGTGTTAGCATGTAGCATTAGCATCTAATATAAGCATGTAGCATTTGCATCTAGTGTTAGGATGTAGCATTAGCATCTAGTATAAGCATGTAGCATTTGCATCTAGTGTTAGCATGTAGCATTAGCATCTAGTACAAGCATGTAGCATTTGCATCTATTGTTAGCATGTAGCATTAGCATCTATTATAAGTGTTCAAGCTTTAGCATCGAGTATGTAGTTTAAGCATATGTGTAAAAGCATTTTATAAAGCATTTTATAAATCATTAGTTTAAAATGTATAACATGTTTCTCAGTCCCGAAGTAAAAATCACAATAGTTAGAAAAAGGGACAAGTGAACTCACCTTGTGTCCGTAGTGATTGACTAAATAAAGACAAGAATACGCTCACTCTTCGTTTGTACTTGTTGTAATGTTCACGATCCTATATTGATTTCATAGTATTTGTAGCTTATAAGCATGTGTTGTAATGATTCGTGTGCGTGTAAGTGATACTCTTAAAGTTGAGTAACACTCGTGAGTCTGTTACATTATCCGGCCCGGAGTTCTTACATTAGTTTGTATCATGTTGAAAACCCCTTAATTGTTCAAAGTTTCACACTTACCCTTGAATTACAAATTCGCATCTTTAATTAGGGTTTTTAAATCTTTATGTAGTTTGTTTAGAATTTGTTATCACTTTGTAACAAATAAAGTGATAATCTATGAATGATTTCATCATTCATTTTTATTGTTTGCGCATGTAAAATTAACCTCTTATCTCCATTGGGCCGGATAATTCCTTAAACTCATTAATGTGTAATTGGGCCTAGCATTTGTATGTGTGTGGGCCGGATATGTGTGTTGGGCTGCATATTGTGGTTCCATGATCCAATTATAGGTGGGCCTTGGGCCGAATACCTCACGTGGGCCGACCCAACAACCATTGGATCAAACCACAAGTCCTTGGGCCGCAAGAAAGCTAGTGGGCCGGGTCATGCGTGCATATGGGCCGATGGTTGATGGTTGGGCCTTAATTAAATTCCTTAATCCTAGGCCAAGACATATTAACATTCTCAATATGGGCCGGTTATTTCATGGGCCGAACAATAACATGTCTGGTTTATCAAACAAAGCCGATTATGGTTTTCCAGCGAACTCTTGTTCTCTTTTGAGTCAATGTTCGGCTAAAGGGAATTTAACCAGGAAGGTTCGTGGTCCATCAGTCAGGTTCGCGAAGGATAGTTCGGCCAGTAAGGTTCGTGAGTCCATATGTCAACAGCGAAAGTTCATCGTGAAACTGGTTCGTCCCTCATGCTAGAGTTCGGCTATGGTTGTGCTGCCCTAAGGTTCGGCTGAGAATCAAGAGGGTTCGGAAATGGAGCTTCCCATGGGTTCGGCAGCTTCAGGAAGGTTCGATGCAAGAGCCTAGGTTCGCGGGAATAACACAGGTGTAACACCCCGACTGATGGCGGAAGCGTCGGGATGCCACGAGGGATGTGTAGATTGTTCAAAAGCTCGTGGGCATCTAATTAAATCATCACATAACATTTAATCAACCAAATTAATTACATCAAAAATCATGTCTACCATGAATTAAATACATCAATTACACAAAAGAATTAGCTAAACTAACTAAACTCTAATCGCCAGAATTTTAGTTAATTAGCTAAGTCCAAGATCCTATGTGATGATGTCCAAAAGTGAGAATTCATCTTCTTCAACCTACTTAGCTTCATCACCTGAAACATGTAAAGAAATCAAGTGTCAACTACTAAGTAGTTGGTGAGTAATCATAAGTTTTTATACTTTAAAAGTGTTTTATAAAATGAGTATAAAAGTTTGTATTTTGAAAAGATTTTGTAAAAAGTTTAGATAAAATGAGTATAAGAACTTATGGTCTTTCTGAGTAAAGCCACAAGAGTACCTGTGTGACAATCCAATACATATCCCAACACAATCAATCAAACACATAAGAAACACACATTCACCTATCTCACATATTCATAGATAATCATACATAATCATAGACAATAATAGATAATCAACCACATAATCATTCAACCAATCTCAACATCAATATTCTCAAATAATATCTGTGACTATACATGGACATTATGTAATTAACGTAAGTTAAAAACATGATCCATGGAGTGGAAGCTATCCACATGACAATACATGAAACCAATGCAATTGACCAAAGTCAAAGGCAATGTTTCCCGGAGTTGTGATAATCCAAGTGGCAATTCATGTAATCATTGTTATTGACTGGAGTCAATGACAATGTTACACGGATGTATAGTAATAAGCGATAATCCAATATAATGATAATCCAGAATAATGATAATCCATAATATGAATATCATATTGATAAACAGGTATCATCCTTGTGTTATCAAAATAATATTTATAAAATTGGTATACATGTTTCACCTCCGAGTTTTAAAACAAAACAGTTTAAAAGAAAGGGAGATTATGAGAATTCACCTGAGTCCTTAGAATCAGTGTTCTTGTAGTATGCGCGCTCGCATAGGAGAATTCAAAACAACTCAACAATCTGTAATTATCGTATGTTCATAATCATAAGTATATGCGTTCTAACTAAATTGAATAACCATAAATATTTACTTTTAATCTCATCAAGTGTTCCACTAACTTAGTTTGGTTACCCTAAGTTATAACGGATTACTCAACTTCTTATAAGTGTTCATTATTAGAGATAGTTAGACTTGCTAGTTGTTAACCATTCTATAATGATGCAATTATTGTGATGTCATAGATATATCCTCACATGCATAATCAATTACCCTCGCCACCATAATTTGAGTTAGTGATTCTTTAAATTCCAATTTAATAACTCCTATACACTAAGTTAATCATGATTCAAGTTCAATATATGTGTACATCCTAGTTTCTAAAAATCCAAGTTAGAAAGAGAAAGGTGGGGGTCTAGATCTTTCATGCATGCATGGATACATCCATATGTACATCTATACTTATATATATATATATATATATATATACATGCTTATACACCTTTGTTTTGTCCCTACCCCTTAGTTAACAAAGAATTCATTTTAGGAACCTTAAAACCAGCGAACCTTTAACCATAGGTTCGGCTGGGCTGAAACAAAGAAGGTTCGTGATGTGTTAAGTCCCGGCGAACCTTTATAGCAGCCATAGGTTCGTTTATGGTTATCAGATTCAATAGCACAAGGTTAGTGTCCCACTAGACGGTTTGGTGTCCCTAAGGTTCGCCACCTTAGGGTTCGGCCGTTGGTTAGGGTTCGTGACCAAATAAGAAAAAGGTTCGGCTTCATCGAGACAACACCCTAGGTTCGTTGGCATCAAAGGTTCGCTGAAATGAGGAGGGTTCGGTGCTGCATGGGGTTAGTAGGTTCGGTAGTCACTGTAACACCCTAGGTTCGGCTAGGGTTCGTGGTCATTGCATGGTTCGCCCATGTATACATCTAAGGGTTCGGCCGCCTCCTTTTAGTCCTAAGAAGGTTCGGTTAGTGGCTGGCCACGCAGGGTTCGGCTCCCCCTACTGTTTCGCGAACCAGCAAGTCCGTCTTCACCATCTTGGGTTCTAAACTATTGTAGGTCCGACCATGGTTTCCCATGGCTCAACAACAACTCGGTTTAGGGTTTTTAAAATGATTTAGCCGGTTAGATCCTCAACAACTTTAAAATCCGTGACCCAACAACAAAACCGAAACTAAACATCAGATTTACCTCGAAATGTCGATCCAATGTAGGCTTTCTTCGTATCTTCTTGTTCCTCTCGTTCACACGAACACGTGGACACCAAGATCTCGTGATTTCGTGAAGTGATGATCAAGATAAACTAGAGAGAAGGTAGAGAGAAAGTGTGTGTGTGTTTTTGGGTGAACTAGAGAGAGAAAGGGTTTGTGTGTTATGAGGAAGGAGAACCTTTCTTCCTTATATCGCGTATCCTTCCCCCGCGTGCTCGGTCTCATTCTTATCGCGATAACATTATTAAAAGACCGGTTATGCTCGTATAATATATTTAAAACTTAAGTCATTCAAATAAATATATTTCGTTTTCAAATAAAAATAGTTTTCAATTAACATTGTTTAAATACAAGGTCACCGTTTATTTTCATTAAATCAATCATTTAATAAATTAATTTATTCGAATTTGTTTTAGGTTGTGATTCCTAATAAACATTTTTAGTTTTCATTTATTAATTTAATATCGTTAGATATTATTTTGTTATCTCGTCGAAACGCGTTACTTGCGTACTTATTTGTAAAGATCGTCACCTTTCCGAATCCAACGCTCGTATCGTATTTCGATTTGATTTACTAATTATGGAATATCGTTTCAGAATATTATTCTTAATAATTATATTCGTGTGAATCGTCACCCACGCGAATATATTATTAAGTTAACATTTCTGAATTAATATTCGAATTTAAGTTATGATCGTAACCTCACCATCGCGTAATTAATTCCCATTATACTTTCATTATTTTATTAACTTTAATATTAAAATCCCAATCCAAACCCACTAAACCCAAGTCACTGACACAACCATGATAGACCAAAATATGCATATGTATAGGGCATATGCAGGGGTCAATCGCAACTGCCCCAGCCACCGTCCCACCGCTATTGTCGATAAACCATGACCATGTGTCCTTGACTATGTTTAGCAACCAAACAACAACCAACTTAAACCCTCTTTCCATTTCCAAACCAGTAACCCATATCATCTGAAATATGACTGCAATAAACTCTCTAGTTCTGTTTAGTTGAGTTACAACTAAACTTCCCATGGTTTACGCGTATAATAATATGTTCTAAGCATGTATACCAACAACAGTGATAATCATCAAATAATAATTCATCATTAATAATAAAATCTCAGATCGTAACAGTACAATCGTACGGATGTACGGACGACCGGAAGTACAGTGATGTTACAACAGGGTTCGGCTCCCATATCAAATGGTTCGGCTGACTCAACCTTGCACACAGAATGATGGTTCGGCCTATAGCTGGGTTCGGCTGATGGTTCACCAAGGCCAAGGGTTCGTTTCATGTGATAACAGGTTCGGTGTTCACTCCAAGGTTCGCATCACCAAAGGTTCGGCCATGGCTGTTTTAACAGGTTCGTCGGGTTCAAGGGGTTCGGCCACGATGGCTGTTTCACGAACCCTGGTTCGTGACCATCATCCTCATCAACTATGCAACAACAGGTCGTTCCCACCCTCCTGCTGGTTAGATCTTAACATCGTGGTGTTCGAAAGACATCCTATGGTTGATAAAGTCCAGGTCATGGAACCGGTTGGGATTGTGGTTGGTCAAAAGTGAAGAAAACCCTATTTTTTAGCAAATTCCGTGGCTTATTACCTTGTAAATAGCTGGACTAACGATCAGATTAGTTGTACTTTCGGGTAGAGGACACTTGTAGCTTCACATAGACACCGAAAACACACGATTTCATAATCAATTGAAGAAGTTACGGTGATTCAAAGGTTGGATCTTGTAGAGTGAGAGAGATGAATGGGAATGGTGGTTTAGAGAGAGAAAGGGTTAGTTGGAAATGAAATAAATGCTCTCTTTAGAGCTTAAATACCCCGAGGGTATCCGGGTTCGTTTCGGTTACTCGGTTCGTATTTTCGTCGTGTTTCGGCACGTTACACGCATTTCTCGTAACTTAAATAAAATTAACCATTTGGATGGTATTTATTTCTAGAAATTATCTAAAATATCGTTTTATTAAATTACTTATAGAATTATATTACTTTTACGCGTTTCATTTATTGTTCAGAGAATTTGCGTATTTAAATTTAAAATGGTTTCTTTTAGTTCTAATTCTGATGAGTTTCAAAATTGTAAAACAGGAAATATTTTATTTCCTTATATTTATTGTTGTTCGTTTCGTTTTCGTTTTCGTTTCGTCAGAACGCGTCGCCATCGCGCGTATTCGTTCGGATCGTCATTCGAACGAACACGACGATGGTTTGGCTTTCCAACTTTTGTTTTCTACTTTTCAGTCATTATTTCAGAACGTTAAACTCTCAGAATCATTCGTACAGATCATAACCTATACGAGTAATTCGTCTGTTTAGCATTCCGTAACAACAACCGTTATGGTTTCATTTTGTTTAACCTCACATACGTTTATACATAATAGCATCAGACAAGTATCCGTGTTTCCATTCTGTGTTGTCTGATATGTTTCTGACTATTAAACCCTAAGGTTTTCATCAGATTTCAGACAATCGCGTAATAGTTTCGTATCAAGTATAATGTATCAATAGCCTAAACATAGTTTCACGTAATGTGTATCTGAGTTACTGTGCATTTTACTGTGCAAATTACTGTTCCGGTAACGATTCCGGCACAGATGTTACATACAGTCACCGATCTGAAGACAGACCATTTTGATAAAGTGACTATATAGGTTGCAAAAGAGCACATGGGTCTTCTATCTACTCTTGTGAGCTCTTATGATGGACTACTAGCCAGGCAGATTGGTAATCCTCACCTGACAAATGATGATTATTCTCAGATAGACCCAGATGATATGGAGAGGATAGACATCATATGGCTCTTGCCAATGCAGTAAGAAGAGCTAAGGAGTTTGTAAGAAGAACTGGAAAAGATATTAAGCTGAACAGGGATTCAAAATTTGGTTTTGACATGTCATCTGTCACTTGCTATAACTGTGGCGAAAAAGGACACTTTGCAAGACAGTGCATGTCACACCCCGACCGACGGCGGAATACGTCGGGGCACGAGTTTGATTGTTCATAACTCATGGTGCTACTTGTAAGTTTCATATTTAAACATTCGCATTTAAAATCGAAACTTTCATTACATAAAAATTCATATACAATCATCCAAACATTACAACATAAATTCAAATACAATAACTTTGATTAATGTTTTAACTAGGTCTCAAATCCTAAATGATTTTCATCCAAAGCTTTAAACCTGTTACACATGTAAAATAGAGTTTTGATCAACTATTTGCATAGTTGGTGAGATTCTCATACAATTTGATATATATAAATATATATAAGAAATAAGATGCAACAATAGTCTAATAAGAATTGATCTAAATATGTATATGTTCCACAATGTTTGATAAATAGAATTTGGCAATTTCACCTTTCTATCATAATGACACAAAGTCACTAAAGAAAGGTTACTAATAATACTAATAGTTTTTGGCAATTTCACCTTTAATATTAAACAATGACATAAGTCATGTTAATTAAAGGCTACTAGTACTAATATATTGTATATGATAATCCAATAATAATAACACATAGATATACAAACAAATAGGTAACACATAACATTCAAATCTAATTCTAACTTAAACTATAGAATTGCATCATAGTATTTGTTTTTGACTCTAGAATACCATTGTTAGATATGACATGTGCAACATCCCAAAGATTACAAAAATGTAAAAAGGGAGTATAAGAAAACTCACATGTTCTTGAGTTACAATGTCATATCTAACAATGGTATTCTAGAGTCATGGTGGATACGTGGGTTGTAGATGAAACAGAAAGAAGAAAATGGGAATTACAATTATGATCCCTTGTGTTTAATACCTTTGACCATAAAATCTTAATATTAGTTTTAGAAATCACCCTTTAATGTTTTCATGTAACACAAACCTATAATATATAAATAAAAATTATAAATTAGTTTTAAAGTTTAACTTCTAATGTCATAATTTACTGATAATAACACTTAAAAAAATTTAATAATATAACTTTAAATAATTATTTGTTAAAAGTTTATTTGTATATTTATAATTCATTTATAAACTAAAATTATAGTTTTTGGGTATGTAACTTTTATCTTGGAAATATATTATTTAAGTTAGTAAAATTTATTTTATAAAACTTACATAATTTTAAGATAAATTCACATTTTATATACTTACATACATACATATGTATGTATGTGTGTGTCTTTTAGAATTTAAATTTAACAAAACTACATGATATTTCTTTTATTATAAATAAGACACCATTATATATTATATTTAAATACTGAAAATCGTAAAGATTACAGTGCAACAAACCAAAGAAGATGGGCAACAAGAATCCTTTTCAGAATCAGAGATCATCTACAGCAAATCCAGAAAGAAGACTTTTGCCCATTGATACTCCAAATCATGCAAGTTCTTCAAATGCTAGCAAAGCCTTGATGGTTCAAAATGATGAAGGCGAAAACTGGGATTTTAGATCCAATCCTGATCAGGGAGGAGAAGATAAATCATGTGTTGTAGAAATTCAGAAAGTTGATGGATTCAGTGATGAAAGCACATCAGAAGAATCAAAGACCAATCTGGAGGAAACATCAGGATCAGAAGCAGAAAGCACTTTAGACTTAGTTACTCAAGGAGATTCTAATGCTGAGTTTGAAGATCAACCAGCTACACATTTTGCTATGATGGTGAACACTTCTGCTACATCTCAGTTAGATTAGCTATTTGATGACTGTTCTTCTTCTCATTCCAGATGCTTTAACTGTATTGACCTTGACAGTAAGGTCCTGGCTTATCAAAAGCACAATTCTGACTTGATCAGCGATCTCAACCAGATGATTAAAGCAAATAGAATTTTAAAGTCAAATGAAAAAGATTTTCAAGCTAAAATTGATTTGTTAAACAGACAGTTACATGAGGTAGAGATCGTTGTGCTTAATAAACAGGATGCAGTTACTTCTTATCTCAACACCATAAAGGAGACTAAGAAGAAACTTGCTATAGTCGAGTGTGACTATGAGACTTTAAGCCAGAAGCTTAAGAGCTATGAAAGCTCTTCATACATTATTGAGCATATGATCAGTAATGGGACTGATCAAACTAGGAAAGGTAAAGAAACTAAATACAATCATTGTCCCCCACCAGTCTTGAACTGCTTTGTCAATTCTCCAAATAACAAAGAGGTTAAAGACTTTCAGGTGAAAAATCCATTAGTTATTGATCCTATAGGGATTATTACTGATGAGGGTTCCTCAATGTCTGAGGAATCTTTAATGGAGGGCATAGTTGAAGATTGGGTCTCTGATTCTGAGGATGAGTCTGATGTTTTTCCTCAAGTGTCCGATGTCTAGAATCAGACATCTGTTGCCAAAAAGGCCGACCCAATCTTATGCAAGACAAAAATGGCTTCAAATTTTTCCAAAGCCATTTGTTTTGTGAAGTCTTCACCGGATGGTAAAGCAAGTGAGACCAAAGAGACTGATAAACCTATTTTTAATGGCACAAAGGGTTTGGGCTTTGTGCAAGACAAAACTAAGAAAAATGTTTTTCAAACCAAAAATTCTCAGTCTAAAGCCAAACAGTTTTATCACAAAGACAAAAGAATTTGCTTTGAGTGTGGTGCACGTGGACATGTTGTCAGATTTTGTCCTCATTTGATCGGAACTAAGGTTGCACCACCCAGAAAACAAAATCAACATTTCATCAAACAAGTCAAATCTGATTGTAAATCATCTCAATCAAAGCCCAAACAACCCAATCTTGTCAAACCTTTGGATAAGGGTAAAGGGAAAGTTGTGAATTTGGATGTTCCCAAGGTTGTTAATGTAAATCAATCCAAACCATCATCAATCTACTTGAAAAACTCTTTCAGTAAAAACACAGTATGGAAAGTTAAGTCTTCTGAGACTTCAGTTTCAAATACTCCAGACAAGGCAACCACAGATGGAAAATGGATTGATGTTTGGATCTGAGACTCATTGGGTCAACCTAAGACTGTAAAGGCCTGGGTTCCCAAATTGAACTAATAGTTTGTGTTTGTGCTGGTTGCCTCAACTGCTGCTCTTAACAGCTCTTGGATTGTTATTAGTGGGGCTTCAAGGCACATGACTGGAGATATTTCGCTACTCACCAATGTCAATTCAATTCGAGGTGGATATGTAGCGTTTGCCGGTGACAAAGCCGGGTTCATTACTGGAGAGGGTATTCTTTCAAATGGCCAAGTTTCTTTTGACAAAGTCAGATATGTGAAGCAGCTGGAGAACAATCTACTCTAAGTGTCACAGATTTGTGACAAGCAATACAAAGTTCTTTTTGATGACTCCAGTTGCTACATTCTCAAGCAAGGCATCACTATTCCTGAAGATTGGATTCTGATGTCTGCACCCCGTAAGCAAGACTTGTATGTTCTCAACACGGCTACAGCTTCAACAACATCCTGCTCAGCTTCATGTTTTATGTCAAAAGCTACAGAGAAATATTCTCTTTTTTGGCATAAGAGGATGGGCCATTTGATTCTACGCAAGATGAACCATTTGGTACACAACAAGTTGAAGGTGTTAGCTTAAAAATTTCAAGCTGTCTAATATATGTGTCTCGTGTAAGAAGGGAAAGCAAACCAAGCAGTCTCACAAGCTGAAAAAGTTTCATTCAATCATTGTTCCTCTTGAGCTTCTTAAAGTGAATTTATTTGGTCCAGTCAACTGCAAGAGTATTGCTGGAGATCAATACTGCTTAGTCATCACTGATGAGTATTCCAGATATTCTTGGGTTTTCTTTCTGAAGGAGAAATCAAAAACGTTTGAGTGTATTCAAGTTTTGGTAACTAAACTTGAATCACTTTATAAGCTCAAGATCCGTATGCTCAGAACAGATAATGGGACAAAGTTCAAGAATCATAATATGGAGAACCTCTGCAATGAACGTGGAATCGTCCTACAATTCAGTGCTCCATATGTCCCGCAAATGAATGGCGTTGCTGAGCGCAAGAACAGAACTTTGATTGAGGCTGGTCGGACAGTGCTAGCAGATTCATCCCTTCCAGTTCAATTCTGGAATGAAGCTGTTGCATATGCTTGTTACAAACTAAACCGAGTTTTGATAGTCAAAAGACAAGGGAAGACTTGCTTTGAGCTACTCCAAAACAGAAAACCTAATCTTAAGTATCTTGAACCTTTTGGTGCTTCGTGCATGATGCTTAAGAAACAACAGTAAGGCAAGTTTAATGAGAAGGTGGAAGAAGGGTATTTTCTTGGGTACAGCACTCCTAATAAACGGGTCTACAATATATCAACTCAAAATTTGGAAGAGTGGTACCACGTGGACGTTCAAAGACATTCTAAGCCCCCACCTGGGAAAGGTCCAGACTAGATGTTTGATTATTTGGACCTTTTCAAGTCTTTCAATATGCATCCCATGTACTCAGATGAAGATGTTGTTGTTCAAATGATGTATGATGCACAAAATGCACCTGATGAACCTGTGCAACCTTCATCAGCTTCAATTCCCATACAGATACATGATGACAACTCAGACACAGATGATAATCCAGTTCAACCAGTTGCCCCTACACCAAATGTTGACAACATTGTACCTGCTCTTAAGGACTTGAATCTGAACAACCTTGATCCACAGGTTGAGGTTCCTGCTCATCCTGTTGGAAGAATTAATCGCATTCATCCTCATGAAAACATTATTGGAAGTCCGCTTGATGGGGTCAAGACAAGAAATCAGTTATCCTCAGGTGGCCTTGCAGATATTCTTGACTTTGCTGATGTAAACTATTGTGCGCATTCTTGCTTCATCTCTCAAGTTGAACCATGAACCGTCACTGAAGCATTGAGCGAAGAATCATGGGATGATGCCATGAAAGAAGAGCTCCTACAATTCAAGAAACTAGGTGTTTGCCAACTTGTTGACAAACCAAAAGGTGCAAAGGTTATAGGCACAAGATGGGTTCTTCGGTGCAAAAGGGACGATCATGGGATAGTTGTGCGAAATAAAGCACGTCTGGTGGTGCATGGATTTAGACAGATTGAAGGACTTGACTATAATGAAGTGTTTGCACCGGTTGCTCGTCTCGAAGCTATTCGTATTTTCTTGGCATATGCATCCTTCTAGAAATTTAAAGTTTATCAAATGGATGTCAAAAGTGCATTTCTTCATGGTGTGATCAATGAAACTGTGTATGTAAGTCAACCTCCAGGGTTAGAGGATCCATTGCATCGTGACCAAGTCTACAAGCTAGACAAGGCCTTATATGGATTGCATCAAGCTCCGCTAGCTTGGTACAAGACACAATCTACTCACCTTCTGAAAAATGGGTTCAGAAGAGATTTCATTGGCTGCACATTGTTCATTCAAGAGAAGGATGGTGATTTACTCTTGGTACAAGTATACGTGGACGACATCATTTTTGGTTCTACAAATGATAGTCTGTGCAAGGAATTCGAGAAGCTTATGAAAGACAAGTTTGAAATGAGCTCGATGGGAGAGATGAAATTTTTTCTTCGGTTGAAGGTGGATCAATCTAAGGCAAGAATCTTCATTCATCAGACCAAATACATTGGTGACATTCTGAGCCGGTTCAGTATGTCGGATGCAAAACCTGCTGGTACCCCACTGGCTGTCAATCACGGTATTACACCAGACGAAAAGGGGGTTAATCGATGCCACTCTGTACCGAAGAATGATTGTTATGAAGAGGATTTTGCGTTATCTGAAGGGTACTCCTGATCTTGGCTTGTGGTACCCTTATGATAATAACTTTGAGCTTACTGCATACAGTGATTCAGACTAAGGCGGATGCAAGAGAGACTTCAAGTCAACATCTGCAGGATGTCAGTTCTTTGGAAACCGTTTAGTTACCTGGCAGTGCAAGAAGCAGACTTCGGTGTCTACTTCAACATGTGAAGCTGAATATATTGTTGCTGCTAGTTGTTGCTCACAAATCATCTGGATACAGCAACAACTCAGGGACTATGGGTTACATTTTTCTAACACTCCTATTTATGTTGATAATACTGCTGCCATTGCTGTCACTAAAAACCCAGTCCAGCACTTGAAAACCAAACACATCGACATAAAATATCACTTCATACGTGATTGTTTTGAAAAGAAACTCATCGATGTTGTTAAAATTCACACCGATCACCAAAAAGCCGATCTTTACACAAAAGCTTTTCATAAACCCAGATTTTTATATATGTTATCAGCTAATGGTGTTTTTCAAAAGGATGAAGTCATTCCTTCATCTGAATCAAACAAATTAACATTGCTTTTATTTAGTTAGTTTATTTTCTTTTATTTTTCCTTGTTGATATTTCTGTTATTTTTCTTTCACTTAATCAAAAACTCAAAAAAAATTTTCAGTTTTAGGTTTTTAGGGGGAGAAAAAGTAGTTTAATTTGAAAAACCAAAAACATTTAAAAATTGTAAAAATAAGAACGTCTTTTTTGAGAAAATGTTGTGTTAACCTATCATGTCTTAAAAGCAAAAAGTGAATGCATAAACTGAAAACACATGAGAATTGTGATTTGATGTACTGATAGGCCGACTTTACAAAATGTATAGACTATTGGTGATTGCTTAGAAGGTCTGATTTGTGGGATACATTTTAGAAAACCAGTTAAGAGATAAATAGTTTTTGACTCAAATCAGGCATACAACTGTTATCATAGGATCTAATGAGGTTTCCAATGATTCATGAATTTAAGTCTGTACACGTGCCATATTGCTTTGTAAAGACCTAGCTGAAGCCGTCCATTCAGATGAGAATGATTGAATCACAAGAAAATAAAAGTAAATCTGATTCTGTACACGTGCCATATTGCTGGCTTGCAGCCTAGCTGAAGCCGTCCATTCAGATAGAACAAGTTGATCTTGTCAACACAGTTCTGTATACGTGCCATATTGCTTTGTAAAGACCTAGCTGAAGCCGTCCATGAGAATGTGTTGATCTTGAGAAACAAATCAAAAGGAAAAATACAAAAAGAAAATAAATTGGAACCTTATAGAACTTATGATGTTAGGTACTAAGTTATGCAGAGGTGAGTTACAAGCTGGTTTTGATCTTTATTGGTTAAATACAATGGGTAACTTAGTCAGAAAATATGAGTGGTCATTAATTTGTTTAGAAATGATGTATTGTCAGGTTTAAAGTGGACAACTATATCAGTAATTAAATTATAAGACAAATGTGTTAGAAGTGTAACATTCATGAATGCTGATTGGACATGATCTGGTGTAACATTCATCAGTGCCGAAATAGTACCGGAACAGTGATCGCAACAGTGCCATGAACAGTAATCAGGTATGAACTCTATGTATTTTAGTGTATTTCATAATTGTATCATAGATCATTATCAGTTTGTGTTATCAAACGACAAATTCTAAATCATTACAGAAAAACAAAACTCAGAAAACATGGTTCATCAGTCAGATAATCATCTGGTAATACAGAACCATCATATGATTATGTATTAGGATTTATTATGTACAACGTATGTGAGGCTTTATAAAACAAAACAACACCGATGTCGTTATGTGAATGCTAAACCGACGGATTATTCGTATAGGTGACGATCTGTACGAATATATCTGAAAGTTAAACGTTCTGAATGATATCCGATAATTAGAAAACAATGTTGAAAAGTATAGTTATCTTCGTGTTCGTACGGGTGACGATCCGAACGAATACGCGCGACAACCGTACGATTCGATTTTAAACGATAATTAAATATTTTTGAAAATTTTAAAATGAACAAAAGATATTTAGTTAATTTACTAGGAATAACCACTTGAAATAATTTTATAAATCTTAGATTATAAGTCGAACCGTTTCGTTACGAAAAATGTTGAAGAAATGACGTGTTACGCGAAACCGAACGAAACCGAACCGACCGGGTATCCATAATTCATTAAATGAAGCAATTACTCTCCCAACCACCATCACCAACCTCATTTACACCTTCATTTTTGTTTTTATCCTTTCTCTCTCTAGAAAGTTACTCCACCATCTCTCTAAGATATCTTGCTCGTCTCTCGTCGGATTCAAGCGTCTTTGGAGTGGAAACGATCCTCTCATCACGTAGAACACGAAAGTACAAGGGATCTAGCCTTTTATCCACTGATTTCAAGGTAAAAATTTGAGTTTATGTTCGGTTCCTAGTGTGTATCACGATTTCTTTGAGTTATTGTTGTTTTAATCGGTTCAAATACTTAGAAACTTTGATAGAAACTATTGTTAATAGCTAGAAAGCTTTTGAAACAAACTAGGAGTGACGATGTTGAGGAAGTTGGTCGAGAATAACAGGTTCGGAAGGGTTAGGGCTGGGTGATTCTTGCAGGTTCGTGAGGCTATGACAGGGGCGAACCTCTTTCAAAAGGGAAACCAGATGCGCGAACCCTCCACCTTGAACAAACCCATAATGTCACGAACCTTTCCTTTTGCTAGCCGAACCTGGAAAATGTTGCCGAACCTTAGCCATGCAAAACGCTAGTGGACACGAACCTTTGCATGGCCGAACGATTGAATGAGCCGAACCCTACCCACGACCGAACCCCATGACCACCGAACCTTATGTTTAAACCCTAGAAACCACGAACCTTTTTCAGGCGAACCAGTGGACATGCACAACCAAACCTTATTGCCGAACCATCTCTTTTGCCGAACCCTTAGACACACAGATAGCAGCGAACCTAAGATCATTTTTGACTTAGACGAACCTTAACTCATTAAAACCTTAGGATGTAGCGAACCCAGGAATGAACCTTGGGTCACTGGATCTTAACTGGGCCGAACCTAATCATTTTATACACAGGTTTGCTGATTCAATGTGCATCGAATTCAGTCTTTTATGATTACGGTGATGTTAGGGTATGCAGTGCATGGGAAAATTTCTAAGGCCATAGTGATAATAACAAGGGTTAAGAGACTTGAGTTTGGAATAATAATGGATAGTGTAAACTTTGTTATTACTTAATCATAGAGGGTGATCATTAATTGAGCTTAACATGCATGGGAATGAAACCTCTGTGTGTGTGCATGGGAACAACATGGAGTATGAATAACCTACGAATGGTTTTCTTGAACCTAAATGATTTAATTGGATCATTTAGGCCAAAGCATTTAAAGGTTATGAACAATAATCATGGGATAATCAAAGACAATCAAGGGGCCAAAGGGGGCCCAATGGGCTTAACTAAAGTCCATCATGATTAAACGTGAATTTTGTGAAATGAATTATATTTTAATAAAAGAAAATGATTTACAAACTCAAGTGAATTAAAATAAATGATTTTTAAGTTAATAGTTTAGTTAAGTGAATTAAATCTAAAAACATGATAAATTAGAACTTGTAATGATCTATTGTGGGATAGGGATTACAAATGGGAAATTGAGTTAGGTTAGTTAGATGAAACTTTAGAAGCACAATAGTAATAAAGGACACTTAGTTGCACGTGGAGACCAAATCCTAGATACGACTACCAATACGTATACTTATTGTATTCGAATTCTTTTAAAACAACTCAGGAACTGAAGAAACTTAAGCTACAACAAAGAGCGCGCATTTTGTGATAAGACATTTGCACAGCAACACAGGTGAGTTCATTGCCCCTTTTCTAAACAATTTGTTTTCAAACGCGGGGCTGAGAAGCATGCGTAAACTGTTTTATTTAAATTTTTTTACGTTAATGCTTTTACTTATTTTGAATTGTTTATTATCTATGTTTGTTGATACTCATAGACTCCTGTCTAGGTAATTGATATGCAGAACTAATTATCAGTTTTAAATTTGACACTTTCAGTCCCTTTTGTGGCCAAGCGCCCAGATCAATCGTTCACCCTCACTCTATTTAAAGCTTAGGTGCAACAGGTCTCAGGTTCGAGCCTAATGGGGGGCGGGTTTTAAACATTTTTTTTAACTTTTTATTTAAAGATTATTTTTAAATTCTAATTTCACAGAAAATTTATATAAATAAAATCTTATAGTTTTATTGAATAAAACATGAATATTCCGAAAATATTTATTTATATATATGTATATAAAATAATAATAGTTAATATTAATTGATATAAATATATATATATAATCTTATAGTTTAATTATGGAATTATTTTAATATATTATTTATAAACTTTAAAATATTATATTTGTTATTAAAAGATAGTTAATAAATTTAAATTGTATAATCTTTACAAGATTATAATATTTATTCAAAGAAAAGATTTTTATCAAAATGGTTTTAATGAATAACAATATAACCATTATAAACAAATTAAAAAATTATTAATTTTAATTTGAATAATTATTTTTTTATATATAACATAGAAACCTATGAAGACAATTTTATTTAATACAATTATTAATATGTCATTTAATTTATCATTAGTTAACAATTTAGTTTATAAACTAAACATTTATCAATTTCTAAATTAGATCATAAACTTTAAAGTATTTAAACAATGATATAATTACAAAAATATTTTTTTAGAAAAACAAAACAACTTGTAAACATATGATATACAAATACACTAACCTAGTTGTGTTAGAAATTATATATAAGCCATAGTTACATTACGTTATGTGTAATTAAACAATCTAGGTTTTTTGGATTGTGTTGGATATTGCTTGACTCCACACCTGGCATTATTTACGTGAAAAATAGCTTATCAATCAAGGTGAGTCTTCATAGCCCTTTTTACACTTTTATTTTTGGGGGAAACATGTAAATTTGTTTTAACTTTTATCATGTGAAACTAGTTTGATGACATTATGCATACTAGATTTAGTTAACAATGAGCGTTGATCACCCTTAGTGACTATGATAGATCTATTGGACCGGCCATCCTGCTGTTGTTTGATTTACCTTTCGGGGGAAGCCCGCAGTGATAGTTTCTAATTCTAAACTTGGTCAAACATTATCCGATAACATTATTTGATCTGCTTTAGTTAATGATTCAATTATGTTATGCTCATTATGCCATGATTTCACATGTGACTTATTACATTTGATAGACATTTTATTCAATTATTTTTGGTCTGTGTTCTTAAAACATGTGAAGCTCACCACTTTTATAGTTGACCTTTTATTTAAACATGCTTCAGGTGGAAATGCTACATAAGGCTTGCTAGAAGTTGGATCTAGATTTAGGCTTTAAATTTTGCATTTAGTATTTCCTTTATGATGTAATGAATGTTTGAGTTTAATTAAATGTTAAGTTTGAATTTCTTTTAAATGATTATGTTTGGATTATTTACAACATAAACCCTATGCTTTTAAACAATCCACACTTCGTGAATGGCCCAATGATTCCACCATTGGTCGGGGTGTTACACTTTCATAGCTCTAAGACATTTGATCAGAGTTATGAGTACATTGATAACACCATAGGCATCTCTGCCTTAATGCCCTATAGTGATGATCTCTCTCTTGCTCTTGATAACCTATGTTTTATCATGGATGACCTTCACCACATCCCTAGTGATGATCTGAAGTAAATGGACATTCTTAATCAGCTTGTCCTTCTTAGCGTTAGAACTAACAAGTTCTATAAAAGAACTTGGAGAAAATTCACAGGTATCCATGGTAAGACCAAGGTTGGGCTAAATAAAGAAAACATCCAATGCTGTAGATGCCATGGTTTTGGACACTTTGCTCGGGAATGCAAAATGGCTCCCAACAGTCACACATCTTCACATGTGACTTATCCATCTTCACCCTCTTCAAACTCTTCTACTTCCTCTCACTTCTTTAAGCACAACCCAAATCAAGGTACTCCCATATTGTCCATACTCCTCAACTACCCGTACAATATGTACAATCTGCAAATGGCAGTTTGAGAAACTTAGAAATAAAATAAAGGCTGAAAAAGCCTCTATCTCAAAAACAACACCTTCCAACAAGGTGAAAAACACCAAAAAGACAAATAAGGCAGCTGTTACCAGCCCCATGCCACATCCTTCATTTCACACACCTCCACCTTTAGCTCCAAATCCCATGCCATTGACTGTTAGACCCTCACACTTTCACTCTCCAACAGTTACTCCATCACATTATACATCAGTTGCAGCAAACTCAACATCTATGAATTCACATATTGATGTTTTAAGTCAAAATCAACAACAGTCAATTATGATGATGCAACAACTAATGAATAATGTGAAGAAATAATCTGACTCTCAATTCTTTTCCTTCCCTTACCTAATAATAGACCCATATCTAACTCATTGCATTTAATCCTTATATGCAAAGAGCTTATCCATACTTGAATAATTTATGGTACATGGACAGTGGAGAATCTAGGTACATGACATGATGCAGGTCTATCCTAAATAACTTCACTCCAAAGAACGGAGGATATTTGTCCTTTGGAAATGATGCAAAGGGTTAGATAGTTGGGTCTGGCTTTGTCTCAAGTGGAAAATTGCACTTTAGTGATGTTAACTTGGTTGTAAATCGCAAATTTAATCTCTTGAGTGTATCTCAATTAGCTGACAAAAATTACTACTCATTTTTCACTAGAGTGAGCTGCAAAATCTGTTCTCCTGAAATAAATTCTAAAATAAAGGTCTAAATTGACCAACACACTCTCTTGACTGCCAAGAGAAGTGGAAATGTCTATGTTATCAACATGACAACTAATTCTCAGTCCTCAACTCCCACTTGTTTCATTTCTAATGCTTCATCTTCTGAAGCTGCCTTATGGAACATAATGTTCAGCCACTTAAATCATCCATCTCTTCATAAGATTTCCACTTTGTCACTTGTAAGAGGATTACCTTTTAAAGAATTTCACTTTGAGGGTCAATGTGATTCTTGCATAAAAGGGAAGCAACTTAAAGCATCACATAAGTCTATTGAGGAATCAAAAACAACAGCATGTCTTCATATGCTTCACATGGACTTGTTTGGTCTAATGATGGTTGCTAGCTTAGCTAGAAAGAAGTCATGTTTAGTTGTTGTAGATGATTACTCAAGATATTGTTGGACATTCTTTCTATTCAGCAAGGATGAGACTACTAAAAAAATAAAAGCCCTGATCACTCAAACTGAAAGACAATTCGATCTTCCAGTCAAAACAATAAGGAGTGATAATGGGACTGAATTCAAGAATCAGGTTCTTGATGAATTTTGTATCTCTAAGGGGATTCTAAGACAGTATAGTTTTCCTAGGACTCCTGCTCAAAATGGAGTAGGTGAAAGGAAAAATGGGACACTTATTGAAGAATCTACAACAATGCTAGCTGAATCAGGGCTACCCTTATCTTTCTGGGCAGAAGTAGTAAAACACTGCTTGTTATGTCTTGAACGGATTTCATATTGTGAAAAGACATAACAAGACTGCTTATGAATTTCTTCAAAAAATAAAGCCTCTCATCTCCTTTTTCAGAGTGTTTGGATGTCCCTACTTCATACTAAACACAAAGGATTCCCTGTCCAAGTTTTCTGCAAAAGTGAACTTAGGATACTTTGTGGGATATTCTCAAACTTCAAAAGATTATAAGGAATTCCATCTTAGAAAAAGATTGTTGAAGAGACCATTGACATAAAATTCAATGAGTTCTCATCCTCTACTTTTCCTGCCAGTCCTGAAGATCTGTTTGATCTTGTAAATCGCATCTATATTTCTTCTGTCTCAGCCTTACCCACCTCTTCTGAATCTTGCCAAACTACAGAAGACTTGTCATCAATCGAAGATTTCTCAGGTTCTCCTTCACCATTTCATTTAACTTCACATCTGAGAAACTTTCCAATCCATATTGAGCAAGTCTCAACCTCTTCAACTCCAATTGTTGAGCATGCATCAACAATTCCTCCTATATAGGAACCCACTCCTTCACCTATTGAACCTCTTGCTCCAATTGAGAATTCGTCATCATCTGATGCTATTTCCACAAGTAGCTATCTTGAGATCATTCCCTATGACAAAAATCACCCTTTTGAACAAATATTAGGTGATTTGAACAAAGGTGTTCAAACAAGAAGCCAAATTACAAACTTCTGTCTTAATGCAGTCTTCTTGTCTCAAATAGAGCCATCTAAATACCAAGAAGCTCTAAAAGATAGTAATTGGGTTGAAGCTATGCAAGAAGAACTGCTTCAGTTTTAAAGACAAAATGTTTGGACACTATGTCCTATGCCTAAGGAAAAATATCCTATAGGTACTAGACGGGTGTTTAGAAATAAAACAGAAAACAAAACCAGATTGGTAGTTCAAGGTTACTGCTAAGAGGAAGGCATAGACTATGATGAAACCTTTGCTCCTATAGCTAGACTCAACTACCAGACCCTTTCTTGTATTTGCAATCTCTCATAAAATAAAGTGTTTAAAATGGATATCAAAAGTGCCTTCCTATATGGGACAATGAAAGAGGAAGTCTATTTCTGTCACCCACCATGTTTTGATGATGTTCATCATCCTGACTGGGAGTACAAACTAAAAAAGGTATTGTATGGACAGAAACAAGCTCCAAGAGCCTGGTATGAAACCTTATCTCAATTTCTTTTTTCAAATAAATTTACTAGGGGAACTATAGACAAAACATTGTTTAATAAAAGGACTGGGAAAGACCTTCTGGTGGTCCAAATATATGTTGATGATATTATATTTGGATCAACCAATTCTTCCCTATGTGAACAATTTCAAATCTCATGTCTTCAAAATTTGAAATGAGTTCCTTAACTGAATTAAAAACATTTTTGGGTCTTCAAATTCAACACCAAATGATATTTTCATTCATTAGTCAAAATACATAAAAGATATTTTAAATAAATTTGAAATGACTGATTGCAAAGTAATATTTACCCCAATAGCAACAACCCCTGAAATAACACCAGATGAAAATGGTGAACCTGTAGATCAAACTCTCTACAGATGCATGATTGGATCACTAATGTATTTAACTGCATCAAGACCTGACATCATGTATGCAACATCTGTTTGTGCAAGATACCAATCTTCACCAAAACAATCTCATTTATCTTTTGTGAAGAGTATATTCACATACCTAAAAGGTACTTCTGCCCTTCGTATCTGGTATCCTGCTAATCAACCTTGTAAGCTTGTAGCTTTTCAAATAGTGATTATGCAGGATGCTCTCTTACAAGAAAATCAATTTCAGGAGGTTGCTAATTCTTTGCAAATTTTTTGGTGTCTTAGAAGAGCAAGAAACAAACTTCTGTCTCAAACTCAACTGCTGAAGCTGAGTACATTGCTATATCTCATTGCACTGCACAAGTTCTATGGTTTGTGTGGTCTAACCACTGAAGAGAACCATTGGAAATAGAACTACAAGCCACGGAGCGCAACCACCGAAGACTAAAGACTAAAGAACCACGGAATGCTTTAGTCATAGGTTGCCTTCTTTTAGTTGTTGTTGACTTTGATCCATTGTTATATACTTTTGTCTTATATCAGAGTATGTA
Organism: Mikania micrantha; assembly: GCA_009363875.1. Lineage (NCBI taxonomy): Eukaryota > Viridiplantae > Streptophyta > Magnoliopsida > Asterales > Asteraceae > Mikania > Mikania micrantha. The sequence continues at coordinate 36,438 of SZYD01002573.1, forward strand.
ACTGTCATCTATTTGTCTTATTCTTTCTATTCCACTATGTATTAACGTTTGGGAATTTATATCCTAACATTCACTAAGATATATGGATTTGTTCTCCAATATTACTTGTATTATTGTTTTATGTCCTCATTATAAATACAAGACTTAGAGAACAAGCTAGACATCGAATTCTTGACTTGAGAGAGAGTTCTAGCATGTTCTTAGCAAAAGAGTCTAACAGTTGAATTGTAACATCAGTGCCGGAAACGTTACTGGAACAGTGATCTGCACAGTAACTCAGGTACAAACTATGTGAACTATTGTATGCTATTGACATTTTGATGCTTAACACTAAATTATTATGCAACTATTTCTGAAATCTGATTAAATCTCACGGTTTAACAGTTAGAACCACATCAGACAACACTGAACTGACACACAGATACTTGTTAATATGCTATTTGATATAAACGTATGCGAGGTTGAACAGAACTAAGAAATGAAGGATGTCATTTCAAGAATGCTAAATCGACGGATTATTCGTATAGGTGACGATCTGTATGAATAAATCTGAAAGTTTAACGTTCTGAAATGATGACTGAAAAGTAGAAAACAAGAATCAGAAAGTGAAACCAACGTCGTGTTCGTTCGGGTGACGATTCGAACGAATACGCGCGAAGGTGACGCGTTCTGACGAAACGAAAACGAAAAACGACTCGAACGATAATAAAATAAAGAACATAAATATAAAACATTTATTAGGAATCACAAACTTTTAAAAACTTTAAAAATAAAATCCTTTTATTTAAAATACGTAAAATATGCGCGTTACGATCCGGAAACGCAACGGAGACGAGAAAGGAATAACAAAAATGAACCCGAACACCCCGGAATATAAAAAGCCTAAATGAGGCTTTCTTTCTCATTTAATTAACTCTTTCTCTCTCTCTAAACTCTCCCAACCATTTTTCTATCTCTCTCTAGAATCCAAGGCTTCAAATCATCATAACTTGCTCGTTTCTTGGTGAAATCTCGTGTTCTTGGTGTCCACACGTAGCTACAATCATCCTCTATCTAGAAGTACAACAGATCTACGAATTTGTCCAGCCAAATTCGAGGTAATGAGGCTTGAATCACACGAAAACTAGGGTTTTTTGGCACTCTTTTGTTCTAACTTAAGCCTAATCGGATAACCACCCTCTACCTCGAACCACATGACCACGAGAAACCATTTTAGCATAACAGTTCCATGTAACAGTCTTAGGACAGGTAATGCTCGATGAAGATGATGGTGACGAAGGTGCAGGGTTCATGGGAAGCAGGTCAGCCGAACCAAGGGTGGCCGAACCTTTTTGGATTGAGTTCTAAGGTGGCCGAACCCCTCTCCAAGCGAACCTGCTATCCACCGAACCCATGAGGGGGCCACCAACCTGCAAGAGCGAACCTTAGCTTGGTCGAACCAGGGGACAATTGAAACCATAATAGCACCGAACCTTTCATCACCTACGAACCTTAGAACCTAAATTACAGCCGAACCCCACATGAACGAACCATCCTTGGCCTAACCTACCTATCATCACCGAACCTGCATGGATGTCACTTGACCGAACCTTAATCATCGAACCCAACCATCTGGCAAACCATGTACCTGGCCGAACCTGCATGCACCATCCACGAACCCTTCTGAGGCGCGAACCTGAGGCGCACCTGAGAGCAGCCGAACCTCAACAGAGGTGAACCTCGGAGCTGTTTAAACTTTCCCTCAGCGAACCTAGGACCTCGATTTGGTCATGCACCCCTTAAATTGAATCATTTGGTTCTGCCCATGTGGATAACCTAGCCATAAACTTGTTCGGCCCAAATGACTAATCGGCCCAATAAGTTGATTAGGCCCACTGGGATTGATTAGGCCCATATGTCCTACATCCAAGCCCAACACCCTTATGTATTAGACAAGGTGATTCGACCCACTATCAATTCGGCCCACATGATAAGGATACAAATTTATAGGTTGAAACAATTAAATGTTTTATAATATACATGGTAATCATGGGGTTATTACTATAAAAGTGGTAAAATTCTTGGACTTAATGCATTCATGGCATCTAAAATATTACACTTCATAAGGATAACTTCATGGTTATCTATTAATCATGTAACAATCTATTCAAGTTCTTACAAGATGCTAAGGACATATAACATTTAAACAAAAATCTAAGTCCTTATACTTAGAATCCCATTGTTATGACACTAAATCATGTTGAACCTCAAATCAATAACGGAGTGTTTTAAATATTAACCTGATTGGGTTAAGTGTTTCTAAAGTCAATAACAAGTAAACAGGGCCGAATGATGACCGCGACTCACGAGTGTTAGCCAATTTTAGGGCTAACACATACACGCACACAGATCACTACAACTTATACTTATAAGTTACATACAACGTGAAATCAATACAGGATCTTGAAAACAACCACAAGTACAACAACGAGCACGTGCATTCTTGTTTAGGTTAAGTCAACCACATCAACAGCAAGGTGAGTTCATTGTCCCCTTTCAATCCATTTTGGATTTTACATCGGGACTGAGAAGCATGTTAAATATTATAAACAGATGTTTAAATGTTTTGTTAATGCTACTGCTAATGCTAATGCTATAAGCTACATGCAAAACTACATGCTAATGCTAACGCTACATGCTAATGCTAATGCTAATGCTAATGCTAATGCTATAAGCTAACTACATGCTAAACTATATGCTAATGCGAATGCTATGAACTACATGCTCAAACTAAATGCTAATACTAGATGCTAAATGCAATAAGCTATGATTATATGTTAAATGCAAAGCTTGTATCTATGCATGAGATACGTGAATGCTAAACTATGCTAATGCAAAGCTGGTATCTATGCATGAGATACGTGAATGCTAAACTATGTCAATGCAAAGCTTGTATCTATATATGAGATACTTGAATGCTAAACTATGCTAAAGCAAAGCTTGTATCTACATATATGAGATACGTGAATGCTAATCTATGCTAATGCAAAGCTAGAATCGATTCATGAGATACGTAATGGCTAAACTATGCTAGAGCAAAGCTTGTATCTAATCATGGGTTACGTGAATGCTAAACTATGCTAGTGTAAAGCTTGTACCCATGCATGAGATTCGTGAATGCTAAACTACGATTCTGTGAAGCTATTATCCGCATACAGTATACTTAAAGGCCGAGCTATGTGAATGCTATAAACTTGTAAACTTTTAAACAGTACGCTAAAGCTATGATGAAGACGGGATTAGGGTGTAGATAAAATGCTTAATTATCATTAACAACAATGTCATATGTGATTTAGTATGTGGTGGGACGGTGGCTGGGCGAGCGGTAAGTTCGACCCTACATATGCCCTATATATAAGCATACCGAATTGGATATTACAGGTGATGGTAATGAGGTTAAGGTTGTTACCGAAAAGGTTTGCTAAAGCTATTTTACAACTACTAAACTATATGAACTCACCAACCATTGTGTTGACTTTGTTTTCTTACATGCTTTCTCAGGTGACGTACAGGATTAAGCTAAGGCTAAGGAATGCAAGCTAGGATGCCCAGTTAGAGGACCTAGTAGATTTTGGAAAAGCACATGTTTTGATGAAAGTGGTGAATCTATTTTGATATCTTGTACATATACAAGATAGTAAACATTTGATTCTTTTGATATGTTTACTTAGTTAAATTATCAAACATTAATAGTTGTAATTTAACTTTGTAATCCTAGTTTAATGTTATTGTGCTTAGTTATTCTCAATGTTGATGCTATGTAAACAATGAGATCATCATGATTATCACTCACGATATCGCGCCCCGAGAACCTTCCGCCCGACGGGAAAAGTCGATCCAATCTGCTGGCTCAGGATGTGACATGAATATTCAACAAGAGTTCATGATCCAACAATTAGGTTCCCAAGAAAGTTAATTTCATGCCATGACGTGGAGTGTTAGGAAGACTTCCAATATTGATTTCCCTTGTAGTCATAATATAAGGGTGAAATCTGTAATGTGTATTTTTTGCAGTGAATATGAAGAATCTGTGATACATTTATTTACCTCATGCAACTACATACAATAGTTTGGAAATTAGTTTCACAGTGGCTTAAAATCTTGTTAATATTTATCTTTAGCATAAGATACTTATTAGATTTGCATAAACACATTCATGATTTCAATACTTATAGTTCAGATTCAGATGGTTATCAAGTTTTCGCCAAAGTTTGCATTACCAGTTTCACTATCTCAGTCATCTATTTCACAACCAAAGTCAACAAAATCGGTTTCTTCACCAAAGTTTCCTTCAAGAAGATTGTTTTTTTCAAATCACAAGATTGTTTTTTTCAAATCACAAGGAATTGGTTTTGTGAAAACTTTTTCCAGGCAAACTAATGTTATTTTTGTTAATCAGAAAAAAGATTCCTTAATATAGAGCAAAATTCATGTAAGTCCACCCAATACTTTCTTTTGAAAATACTGAGAAATTGTGGGTGTCACAAGCAAATCCAACTAGATTTGTGTCAGCATCAAATTCAAAAGGGCCACATTCTAAGAATTCTCAATCTATCCTTCAAAATCACATTCTAGTCAAAGCAGTCCTTTCAAGTCAAATGAAAGAAGAAATTGTTTTGAATGTGGGGAAATACGATACATTATTGCAGATTATCTTTATTTGAGGAAATCTTGTTAAATGTTTGTTGAAAGGAAGGAAGGTGGTTGAAAAACATGTTATTTCTGCTTCAATTACTCCAAAAGTGACAAACCTTGATAAAAGAAGCAAAACAAACAATAAAATAAATATCAGATAAAAAATATGTGTTAACTCCCAAAATTTCCAAAATTGAACCAAAAATTGTCAAATATGATAAAAAATCTTTGGAAATTGATCAAATAAAGTTTCATTCTAAAAAAGAGTTTAATAAAAACCTATTTATTTTCTATCATGAAAACTACAGTTTGTTGGCGATCAAAAGCCGCTGATGCTTGGGGTCCCAAAATGAATTTGACTTGTTTGTTTATTTATTTTGCAGGAGACATTCGTAGGACCTAACAAAGAATTACATATATAAATATTAACAATTGCATTTAATATTTCGGCTATGAGTTGACCCAGGTTTAAAGAGTTTCAATTCGAATTGATGATGCGTTTTGGTTCAACTAATGATTAGAAACGTGTTCTCGTTTACGATTTGTTTAAATTTTGCATTTAATTCATTTTTCGTTAAGAATCAGTGGCAATGGCTTCGAACAAAAGTCTGATAGAAGGAGACGAGATTAATTTGAGTTTTTTTACAGCTTTGGCCCTTGTATTATCATGTTATATCGTTTTGGGTTTCCAACCTTCTTATAGCCACATTTTGAGTTCCTTTAATTACAATAATACCCCTTTAAATTCTATTGGTTTATATTTTATGTAGAACTATTGTAAAAATTATTTTTATTTATGATTTAGAATTGTAAAAATTACTTTATGGATGTTACATATGCTTATACTCAACATATTATTCTAGAGTGTAAACTATAAGATGCAAAACCTTTAGTAATATTTAGATTGAATCAAATTCTATGTGTGATCTTACTTGCTTATGATATCATAGTGATATGCTATAAAATCTAGCACTAAGTAACTAAGGATGGTTAGATACCTTCTACGCTTTGACTTTGATCATTGTGTTAAAAATGTGAAAACTACACTATGGGCCAATCCAACTAACTTAGCAAATCCAGGTGCATGAATTTGGTTTGTGGCTATGACATAATGTTCTAGTTAGATGTTTAGTTTGGGGCTAATTCACTTGCATCTAGTTTTCCAACTTTATTTTCTCTGAATTTTTCAAAGGGATGTCAGTTATGAACCTATTTATGATGCAAAATGGGTGTTGTTGGTCTTTAAATTTCAGATGGAAACGTAATCCGTTTATTCTTGATAAAGAAAGAGAGATCCAATAGTTACTCCCTCTCTTGAATTCCATCAAATTACGTTTGTGTAATGACAACTAGTCATGGGCTATTGAGTATATTGGGTGCTTTCGGTTAGGAGTCTAAAAAGATAATTTAAAATCTTTAATAGATTGACTTACGGATATTGCTTTCTTTGGAATAATTAGGTTCCCAAAAAAGTTAATTTCATAGAATGACGTGTGGTGTTAGGCAGATTTCTAACATTAATTGTCCCTGTAGGACGTAATGTTAGGATGAAATTTGTAATGTGTATTTTTTGTGGTAAATCTGAAGAATATGCGAAACATTTATTTACCTCATGCAACTACGTACAATCAGCTAGGAATTAGTTTGGCAGTGAAATATATGTAAAGCATATGATGATATGATCTTCAATCAAGGCCTTTTAACTTTGTAAGGATAATTGAGGAAGTTAAAGTGTGAGTTTTTTTTTTAGTGTCATATAGATCAAAGATGATGAGCTTACAAATAATTCTTTTTGTTATTGGAAATTGATCTTGTAAATAATTTGGGTCTAGCATTTTGCTAGATCATCCAACAATACAAGCTTTTATTGGCCGTCCAATAAAAATATTTAATTACTATATATACATTTTCCAAACGACATCATTGCGAGTGAATAGTAATAATAATTAAATAATGATTATTATATATTATAAATATTAATTAAATATAAATAATTATTCAATAACTAGGTTTGGTAAAAAAAAACGGCTGTTCAAAGCAGTCAAAAATAATAATTAATAATAAATAACTATTATATAATATTATTAATAACTAAATAATTTTATTTTTTAATACTAATATACTAACTGTTTTATAATAACTATTTTTTTTGAACAACCAATAATATTTCAACACTAGCAAGTTGCTAGAAAATCCAGAATTACAAGTAAAAATATAATTGACCAATACAATTAGAAACAACTCTAGCACCACCCATAACAGAATTGACACAGAAGAATAAATAACCAATTACACTAAAATAGTGCCCAGCTTTATACCCCACCAAACACCCAATCGAAGAACAACTAATTCCATCAACTTATCAGCTAAAGAAGCTCCAAAGAGGAAGAGTAATATCAGTTCCATTACATCCAATATGATTATTGAATCCCCTCAAAATCTTCTTGAATCGACAAGCATGTTCTGAGCAAAAAGCAATCTCCCAGATCATCTAACACCAAAATTCACTTGATAATCCCCCAAGACAGTTGAGGAAGAAGCGAAACAACAGAAAATAATAACCAGATATCTCAAACACCAAGCCTAATATAACCCCCCAAGCCAATACCACATTCAGGTTAAGAAGTGAAAATCCCTCCAAACCCCCTTCCTAGAAAAGCCAGGTACCCGATCTAAGTCAAAGACCTTTTCCTGGACCAGGAACAAATTCAACCTGATCTGAACCAAGGTGAAGTCTAGACTTAGAACACTGGACCAAACAAATTCACATAATAACTAAATAATAATAATTAAATAACTAATAGTCAAAACTTTTGCACACATTTTGGTTTACTGTTTTAGGATGGATTGACAGCAGTTGCAACCAGCTTTCTGTTTACGTTTTGGTATTCATGATGTTGTCACCACTTACAAACCGCAATCATTTCGAGTGAACAATAATAATAATTTTTTATTTAAAACTTTTTGTTGTTTATGGGGAAAAAAGCGGCAAAAAATTACTTTCAACCACGGCTAATAGTTAACTGCAGCAAAAAATTAGGTTTGAAATGGCGAAACCGCGGCACAAAAACAACAATCACTACAAAAAGAATGGAACCGTGGCATAAAAGAGACAAACCGCGGTAAAAGCTTCGCTAACTCATTCCAAAGGTTTTGACCTAATTTGAATATTTCATTTTTAACCCTAAACTTTTAACTATTATTTTTAAAGACCCCTCTCACTTTACTAACATATTTTAAATGTTCACATGATTTTAACATTTGATTAAGTAATCAGATAACAATCATGATTATATTAATTTGATCGCAATGAACTCACGAACGTTTATATATATGTTGACCCAAACGGTCACAATAATTTTGCGCGTTATTCACAAGCCAATAACGTGTTTTTACATTATCGAATATTTGTATCGTTTGTATATTATTTTGATCGTAATTAGTTCACGAACGATTTAGATTTAATAGTAATATTTACCTAATAATAATTAAATACTCATTAAAAGTTAAATAATAGTATTAAAATAATAATAATTAGAAAACGTAAACGATTTTTTTTTGTTTGTTTTACTAATCATACTCAATTCGATAGAATTGTTTAATATTAAGGGAGAAGAAAATTATACTCAAATCGATATGATTGTTAAATCTTAATGGAGATCTTATGTTGCTAACGCTATTATAATCGAATACCCATATCGGCATAGCAGACATATTTACAATGACTATCATTAAGGCTTTACGTCGTAGTGACAACACATATTCACATTTTAGTACACGGAATCAGGACGGAATACCCGCGGTAACGCGCGGGTAACTCCTAGTTTATTTATAATTAAAGTAGAACTAAATTTTCCATATCTTTAAATATTCAGACGATTTTAAAATATCGATAATAACCAAAAAAAATTTATTTTTTGTTGCAAGCTTAGGAGACTCAGGTGGTCAAAGCATACTTCCCTCGTTCTTGTACAGTGTGCTCTGTTTGACCTCCAACCCATACTTGTTCGGGTGTCATTTACGCCAGTTTTTTTGACCTGATCCGAATCTGATTGAATATCAGGTTAATTTTCCTTGATCCAACCTCACTTTCGCATCTACTGATCTGCCCAAAACATGAATTCGATAGCACGCATCACATGAGATGATTATTAGGGCTACATTTCTGCAAATAATACTCGAATTTATTAACAAGATAGTCATGATATCGATTAGTGCGATTTGAGATTTATAATTCGTATTCGATCAAAGAAGTGATGGAGTCAAAAATGGATCAGTATGAGATGATGGAACAAATCGGCCGGGGAGCTTTTGGTGCCGCCATTCTCGTGAATCACAAATTGGAAAAAACCAAGTATCTGCCTTTTACTCGATATATGTGCGGTTTCTTCAGTTTTAGTTTGTTTCGATTCGATCTTTATCCTATTTAACAATGCAGATATGTTTTGAAGAAGATTCGGCTTGCTAGACAGACTGAACGCTGCAGAAGATCTGCCCATCAAGAGGTTTGTTTTTGTATGTTTGTTGACTTGTTAAGCTCTCATGGGAGTGTTTTTATTAATTTTCGAACAATATTTTGCTGTTTAGATGGCTCTAATTGCCCGTATTCAGCACCCGTTTATTGTTGAGTTCAAAGAAGCTTGGGTTGAGAAGGTTAGAAACAAATCTTATTGGAGAATTTTTTTTATATTCTATTGATATCATAGTCTGTAATGTCATTCATCTGAGTTAAGTTTGCTCTGATTTCAACTATATTTTATGATTGGGTCGCTTTAATATCAAATGCAGGGCTGCTATGTGTGCATCGTAACTGGATATTGTGAAGGTGGTGACATGTAAGTCCCCATAGAAACTAAAGCTACTTCACTTGTATATTAGTTATATCATAGCTTTTGGCAGGCTTATAAAATGACTTATGAGCAGGGCTGAATTGATGAAGAAATCACATGGGCAATACTTCTCTGAGGAGGTCTTCTTGTTGTACCAGTTATATGTTTTAGTTATAATTATTCAATTTCTAATTACTGACTATTGATAATTTTTGCCTTACAGAAACTTTGCAAGTGGTTTACTCAGATATTATTGGCAGTTGAATATTTGCATGCAAATTATGTTCTACACAGGGACTTGAAAGTATGTAATTATATAATGTGGATGCTGAAATTGTTTTGTACTTAAAGCTGTATACCAACTCTTGTTGTATTGTGTCTCCAGTGTTCAAACATTTTCCTTACCAAAGATCAAGATGTTCGTCTTGGTGAGCCAGAAGCTGTTTTCTTTAGTAGATAGATGCTGATTTAATCTTCTCAAATGCAAAGCAACAATTAGTATTATTATTTAATTTTTTTTGATTAATTTAGCTTTCATTTAGGTGACTTTGGGCTTGCTAAGACTTTGAAAGCTGATGACTTGGCTTCTTCGGTATGTTTCTTTGAGTAGTTTATCTTTCATTTAGGTGTATTGTATGTTTGACATGAAAGGGAATTCCCGAACAATACAATCAGTAATAGGTAGAATTAGTATATCGGATTCTGATGTATGAATGTTATAGAGGGATTTAATACAAGTTTGGTTCTATTATGTTAAATCGGTCTTGTGTATATGTACAAGTGTATAACCATAACCGAACTAAAAAAACCGGCTAACAAAAATTTTAAATCCGAACTGTTGGTTACATTGGTTATTCGGCTCAGTTTTGTTGGTTTATTTGGTTAATCGGTTTTATGCTCATCCCTATTTCTACTTCTATCTATGATTGAAGTACCTACGCATGATATATATGGTGAGCCATAATATAGTTCAAGTTATTTGACACTTGTATTCACACATATACAACAACCATACCTAGTAAAAGCCACTTATAGCAACACTATTGGTAGGTCTAGGGAGAGTGGGATTTAGGCAAACCTTATGTCTATCCTTGGGGACTGAGAGGTTCCTTCTAAAGTGACCCCAACTCTTTAACAAACAATATACCAGTAGACAGTGTTAAACACATATGGATATGGATATAAAGCTACCGATTACAAAAAAAAATAGGGGAAGGAGAAGTAGCAATAAATAATTTTCATAACACAACACATAAACATAAAATATAATAAGACAATACTATGCAAAGTGCCAAAGTCCAATAAATACAATAACAACAACCTTACCCAGTATATTCCCACTTTTCAGTAGGGTCTGGGGGGGAAGGATAGATACAAACCTTACCCCTATCCCAATTGAGATAGAGAGGCTGCTCCGAAAGAGTCCCCGGCTCAAGTTATCGTTTGAAGTTGATCATTCCAATGATTTTAACGTTATTTTCACAAATAACTAAAATAATGTTAAAATTAGTGTACTTTTACTTTTGCCCCTTAAGGGCCCACACATATGTACATTATATGTGTGCACCACAAATAGGGCGTCAAATAAATAAAGAACCTTAATTTACAGCCCTGAAATAAGTTGTGCAACCCACACTGAACTGAATATTAACCTAGGGCATACATAGATAATAAGTTCCTTTGTGAGATTGTATGCTTTTTTTTCCCTGTTCATTGTAATATTGAAAATATTACTTCTAGTGACCTAACACACAGTTATTTTTAATTTTCTAAAAATAAATTTTTATAAATATAATCATAATGAAAATAAAAGAGAAACTTAAAAGGGTAATAAAAATTCAGGTACGAACCTCAAGTGGACTGTACAAGTTGAACATTCTACCTCTTTCATTCACTGATTGAATTCAATTCAGCTGCTGGTTTGTGTGCATTAGGAGCACACAATGTGATGATTGTGTACCACACATATGCATATTACAATATAATACTTCCTTGTTCACACTTCACATAATATATGCATGAGTTCACTTGACATATAGTTTAGCTGAAGTGTTCCCTATTGTAGAATATATAAAACACCCCTTAATACATGTGGATCATAATTGTTGCTACTAATGTTCTGTGATAGTTATAATTAATAAAAATTGCTAACAAGTCAAGGTTGTATTTATTATGGCATGTCCCACAAAGGAAAATGCTTTATTTAATTTTGTGCCAGGAGTATGATTTATGTCTACTGATTTCAACGTTTTAGCTCATACTACACTTGATTACTTTATTCCAGGTTGTCGGAACACCAAATTACATGTGTCCTGAACTGCTTGCAGATATTCCTTATGGCTTTAAATCAGATATATGGTCCTTAGGTATCGGATTTTATGTAATTAAAAATTTGAAGTTGCTTTTCTTGTTTTTATTACTTATTACTTGTGTAATATTTTTGTTTGCTCCTTAGGTTGCTGTATGTATGAAATGGCTGCTCATCGCCCAGCATTTAAAGCTTTTGTAAGTCATCTTGAACCAGTTTTTTTCACTATCTCTTCCTATATTCTCAGAGGTTTAAGTGCTGCTGATTGTCTAAAGATCTTATTTGATGGGTCCTTGAATAAATGTTTGACAAAATATGTTATCATCTTTTGAATTCTATTTTTATCTTACCATGGTATTGACCAATATTGATACTATCTCACCTGGGGTAAGATAGTGATTTGAGTTTATCATTAAACAACAATGCGCACAGCGTACGGTTACAAGATTTGTGCAAAAAGCACTTTATTTTTTCATTTTGCTCTAAACTATTGCTATTGTCATATTTGCCTTAACATATTGTAAAACATATTAGCATACTCAGAATTATTTTCCCTGTTGTCTTTATTGCTAGGTTAACCAAGTTTGTTTATTGCTACTTTGCTAGTCTTTAGTTTCATTGTAGATAGAGAGAATGCTAAAAATTATAATGTGACTATTAAAATTATGAATATAGGTAATAACTTTCTTTTCGACAGACTGAAACAATTACTCTTGGGTGACAAATCGTAGTTTATCTTAATAGGAATGGTCAAGTGCTGTTAGTGTTAAGGTGGTACAAACTCTTGAAACATCTTGTTTATTCTCTTGCTACTTTTTTAATGCTTGAGAGCTCTTGAAGTCCAAGCATTTTTTTCTCCCTTTTGTTAGCTAATCTTGATTCGTATAATAGTCAAGGGACTATAATTGTTAATTTGTTTTGTTTCTGGATAAGTTGATGTTAGTCCAAAGGAATCGGATTAATTTAAGGATAAATATTATCTTCGATGGATAGAAGATACTATTTAATAGGTCTTTTTGAATTCAAGTCGGTAGATTAGGATTTTGTTTTTTTGCCTATTTAAACGTTGTTTTTGATGGGATGTAAACAACACAATCGTATGATTAAATAAAAACTTGGAGAAGGATTTCCATAAGAACTGTTTGTTGTGATTTTGATTATTCTTGTTTCGATACCAGTTCTTCAATTGGTATCAGAGCAAGGGGACGAAGAAGCAAGATAATCCAAAGAGAAGATCCAATCCAGCAAGTCGAAAGTACCAATGGCGGAAGGAGACGTCGCAAACAAACAACTTGCTACGGTGAAGGAGAACTTCCACATGCCATTCCAATGTCCGATCCTGTCTGCAACAAATTATCCCATATGGTCTTTAAGGATTAAGGCCATCTTCAAAGCCCATGGGATATGGGAAGCCGTAGACCCTGGAATTGACGTAGACCCGAAGAAGGATAATGCAGCCATAGCCTACCTCTACCAGTCACTACCGGAAGACCTGATACTTCAAATTGCAAACTGTCAGCGTGCCAAGGAAATCTGGGATGCCCTAAAAACTCGACACCTTGGTGTCGAACGTGTAATGGAGGCGAGATTACAAACGCTGAAGGCGGAATTCGAGTCTTCCTCAATGAAGGATTCTGAGAGGATCGACGACTTTGCTGCAAGACTGGCTGGTCTAGCCTCACGATCAGTAGCACTTGGCACTATGATTGAAGCATCCACACTGGTGAGAAAGTTACTAACTGCCATTCCAGAAAGATTTCTTAATATAGCAGCCACCATTGAACAGCTGGTGGATTTAAAAACAGTCAAGTTCCAAGAGATCGTTGGGCGACTAAAGGCCTACGAAGAAAGAACGGCAGGAAAGTCATCAAGCAACAATCAGGAACACCTCCTCATGTCCTATGAAGAATGGGACAAAAGGAAACTTGACAAGACTCAAGGTAGAGGCAGAGGGAATGGATCAGAAAGAACAAGCAGAGGCCGTGGCCGTGGTAGGACCGGAGGGCGGGGCAGAGGTAATGGACGAGGGCCAAACTCAGCAGAGGGAGGCAAACCATCTGACAGAATAAAGAAAGACCGAACGAAGTTGCAGTGCTTCAGATGTGACGCGTTCGGGCGCTTTTCTGCAGACTGCCCCACACGCAAAACCGAGGCAAACCTGACTCAGGCAGCCACGGGGGAAGGACCAACACTACTGATGGCCGTCACTGACCAAAATATCCTGGAATGGATAAATGTGAGCGAAGAAAAGGTATTCCCTGACAGATATGATGCTCAAGCAGATGGAGATGGCATGTGGTACCTGGATACAGGTGCTACCAATCATATGACAGGGAATAGGGACCTGTTTTCAACTCTGGATGATCACACAGGTGGAACTGTTCGGTTCGGAGACAACTCATGTGTGAACATAGGAGGGAAGGGATCAATCTTGCTGGGATGCAAGAATGGAGATCAGAGGCTGCTAACTGATGTCCTGTATATTCCTTACCTAAAAGCAAATATCTTAAGCATTGGGCAAGCCGAAGAAGGTGGTTGTGAAATAAGGATCAAACATGGAGTATTAACAATGTTTGATCAAGATGGCACGACTGTGATGAGAGTACCAAGGTCAGTGAATAGACTCTACAAGATCAAACTTGTTAAAGGAACTCCTATTTGCTTGAAAACCGAAATCAATGACCCAGCGTGGCTGTGGCATGCACGCCTAGGTCATCTGAATTTCGACACTCTCCAGAAGCTGAAGAACACCGTAGAAGGAGTCCTAACCTTGATTCACCCAAATCAAATGTGTGAAGCCTGCTTAGCAGGGAAACACACAAGACATAGCTTCCCTAATCAAACCTCATTCAAAGCCAAAGGACCGTTCGACTTGATATCCATGGACCTGTGTGGTCCAATTACCCCAGCCACGAAAGCGGGAAACAAATACATCTTGTTGATTGTCGATGAGCATAGTCGATTCATGTGGACATACATGCTTAAGACAAAGGATGAGGCCTTCGAGAGGTTCAAGGGATTTAAAGCAATGGTCAACACACAATTCAACAAGCCCATCAAGATTTTGAGAAGCGACCGAGGAGGAGAGTTCACTTCGAATGACTTCAACAAGTTCTGTGAAGAGGAAGAAATAATCAGACGACTGACTGCTCCATACACTCCCCAACAAAATGGGATGGTGGAGAGAAGAAACCGAACGATCCTGAACTGCACCAGAAGCACTCTAAAAGCCATGAACATGCCGAGACACTTTTGGGCGGAAGCCGTAAGGCACTCAATCTATGTATTAAATAAAAAACTTGGAGAAGGATTTCCATAAGAGCTGTTTGTTGTGATTTTGATTATTCTTGTTTCGATACGAGTTCTTCAATATGTTTTAAACAGATTGCCCACAAAGATCTTGGAATTCAAAACCCCATACGAAGTACTGAAAGGAGTAAGACCAAACCTTGGACACCTGCGAGTGTTCGGGTGCGTAGGGCATGTCAAAACACCCGCGCACCAAACAAGGAAACTGGATGATCGAAGCACACCAATGGTGCATCTCGGAACAGAAAGTGGAACTAAAGCTTATAGAATGCTGGATGTAGCGGGTGGAAGGATCGTAATCAGCAGAGACGTAAAGTTCGAAGAAGATCGAAGCTGGAAGTGGGGTATGGGCAGTGAAGAAGATGAAAAGGAGTTCGAATTGCAGTTCCCAAGGATTATGACTGATCAAGGAAACAAGTCAGGCATAGAAAACTTGGCATACGAAGGTGACAAGACTCCACTCAATACTGATGAAGAAGTTGAAGATGACCAAGGATCATGTTCAGAATTCAGCAGCCCTGAATCAACAGTAAAAGGGAGAGGACCAATCATTCAAGACTCACCAGTGATAAGCAAAAGCTCAGACCCCACTCGTGCACCTGATGAAACCTATGAACATAGTCCACTACAAGGTTTCAAGGACCTGAATGAGGTCTACGAACTCCTTCTCATTGAAGAAGAACCAGCTAATTTCAAGAATGCAGTGGGAAAGAAGGAGTGGGATCAGGCCATGAAGGATGAAATAGCTTCCATCGAGAAGAACAAGACCTGGATACTAACGGAGCTGCCACCAGGTACTCGTCCGATAGGGTGAAGTGGGTATATAAAGCTAAGAAGGATGCAAAAGGAAACATCACAAGATACAAGGCATGACTCGTGGCTAAGGGGTATATCCAACAACATGGTATTGACTACGACGAGGTGTTTGCCCCTGTCGCAAGGCTAGATACGGTAAGACTTGTCCTAGCTCTCTCGGCTCAAAAAGGATGGCTTGTACATCACCTCGATGTCAAGACAGCCTTCTTGCACGGGGATCTGAATGAAGAGGTGTTTATTGAACAACCCGAAGGATTCAAGAAGAAGGGGAAAGAGAGAAAAGTATACAGGTTATTAAAAGCTTTATATGGCCTCAAACAAGCCCCACGGGCATGGAATATAAAGCTAGATGGGGTTCTAAAGGAGAGTGGATTTAGTCGATGTAAACTAGAACAAGCTGTTTACATTAAGCAAGCTGAAGGCAGTCTAACTATCATAGTCATCTATGTTGATGACTTGCTTGTAACCGGAAACAGTTCAAAAGAAATAAGGAAGTTCAAAACTCAGATGAGTCAAAGGTTTGAAATGAGTGATCTTGGGCTCCTGTCATATTATCTTGGTCTGGAGGTATTGCAGAATGAACAAGGAATCAGGATATCTCAGGCAAACTATGCAAAGAAAATATTGAAGCTTGCTGGTCTAGAAGACTGTAATCCCACAAAGTTCCCAATGGAACCCGGACTCAAGCTAATGAAGGAAGACAGAAGCAAGATAGTAAACGAAACTGAGTACAGAAAGATTATTGGATGCCTAAGGTACTTAACTCACACCCAACCAGATTTGATGTACTCGGTAGGCTATACAAGTAGGTATATGCAAACACCAAGGGAGTCTCACAAACAAGCTGTGAAACACATACTTAGGTATGTAAAGGGAACTTGTGATCTGGGCATTCATTACAATCGAATGGGAGAAGACTCACTGTTGGGATATAGTGACAGCAGTTACTTGGTTGATTTAGATGATGGAACGGGAACATCCGGTGTAGTGTTTTATTTCAATAATAAACCGATCACATGGTCTTCCCAAAAGCAATCAACGGTGGCCTTATCATCCTGCGAAGCGGAGTTTATGGCAGCAACTTCTGCTGCTTGCCAAGCGATTTGGCTAAGGGGATTGATTGCAGAAATAACACAGCAAGAAGAAAGACAAGTGGTGATCAAAGTTGACAATAAATCAGCCATAGCTCTGATGAAAAATCCTGTCTTTCATGGCAGGTCAAAACACATTAATACACGTTTTCATTATATACGTGAATGTGTAGAAAAAGAGCAAATCAAGGTAGAATATGTTTGTGGGGAAGAACAGCGAGCAGACATCCTTACAAAGGCTCTACCAAGGCTGAAATTTATGGAAATGAGAGATCTACTTGGCATGGAAAGAATCACAGAAACAAAGATTTAGAAGAAAAAGTCGAATCAAGATTGGGGGGAGATTGTTAGCTAATCTTGATTCGTATAATAGTCAAGGGACTATAATTGTTAATTTGTTTTGTTTCTGGATAAGTTGATGTTAGTCCAAAGGAATCGGATTAATTTAAGGATAAATATTATCTTCGATGGATAGAAGATACTATTTAATAGGTCTTTTTGAATTCAAGTCGGTAGATTAGGATTTGGCTTTTTTGCCTATTTAAACGTTGTTTTTGATGGGATGTAAACAACACAATCGTATGATTAAATAAAAACTTGGAGAAGGATTTCCATAAGAACGTTTGTTGTGATTTTGATTATTCTTGTTTCGATACCAGTTCTTCACCTTTAACTCTATTAGCGGATTCTGTAATTCTTTATCATATGAAAGAAGCTTGATTCCATAGCTTCTTTAATCAGCTGATGTATCAAAGTTATGTAAGTTGCCTAAATTGCCAAGTGTGAGTCATATATTATGTCCAATTTATTAATGGAAAGATGAAATCTCAAACTTTAATTACTTTCTTATCCTCTAATCTTTAATTGCTGAAGAATACATAAGCATAATTACACACCAATGTGTTCCACCATTATACTGACTATTAGGTTGGTTACTATTGCTAGTTCTTGTTGAGATCATGATTATGATTACTATCTATGTTTAGAATTTTTTTAGCTGTATTCTTTGGACACCAATTTGCTTTGCTATTGCTAGTCTGTTTTTTTATTGCATGGCGTGCAACAAACATCTTTGGCTGAGATGTTTTGCTATACTATGCTCTAGACATCAGAGTTTTTTTTTTTTTTGTGTGTGTGATTCTTAAGAAATCTAGTTTCTTTGTTTCATTAAATTCTTTTAGTTTCTGAATTATGTTCTACATCAATGCAGTTATGAAAATAAGGATGTTGGTTAAACAGTCCTTTGAACATAAAAAAAATAAAAAGATAATTATGATACCTTATATCATGATATAATATAAATGCACTTCATGCCACATGTTCTAATGCAAAGCAAAAAAAATAAAGTACAGGCAGGGACGAAGGATAATGAAGGCCTGGGGGGCCCCGGCCCCTGCTGTTTTTCGGCTCAGAAGCATGTATGTAGTAGGATTTAGTCGTAAAATTGTATATTAATAGAGTCCAGCCCCCTTGGTTTTTCTTTCTAACAATTTTATATTAAGGGTCGGCCCCCCTACACAAAAAATTCAAGCTTCGTCCCTGAGTACAGGGATACACACAGATCTTTCAGTTGATACAAAGTACGCTATACAAAGCATCCTTCTGTGTCTCTCTTTTTAGAAAGTAATATGAAAAGTGAAACTACAAGTTAAAAGGAAGTAAAAAAATATGAAGTTTTGCAAAGGATGAGTAAGATAATTGATAGGCAGTTGAAGAAAATTATATATCTATCAAAACACAAGTTTAGACCATTTAAAATACGTGTATAGATTTTTTTCATTCATAAAAATGTAAAATTTTGTTAAATTATTACTCAAGAAATTGCATTATTCAATAATTTGAGCTATACTGGGGAGTTTGGTCTTCAACCATTGACCTTTACACTAAATTGATAGACAGTAAATAATGAACATAATAGGTTTAATCAACATTGGAGACGTTGTTCACCTCTCATCGTGGCTTACTTTCTCCAAATAATGCTTGATTTGATTACAACCTTAAAGCCCTACCTATAATTAGATTACACCCTAAAACCTAATATTTTCAGGACACATAACTTGCTTCCCAACACTTACTCAGAAACAAGTATTGGCCTGATAAAAAAAACCTATTGAATAGTTAAACCATAAACTTCCATAATTACTATAATGTATTTGTGGCTTATCGTATGGAAATGGTGTAGTTATACTCTCTTATATACAGGAGACTATGTGTACAACCTTCACTAAATTTTAAATATTAGATCAATATTCTTGTAATGTAGTTCTTTTAATGATATTTTATTTGGTTAATTATAAATTTATAGAAAAAAAATGATATAAAAAAAGTGGTTGTGTCAAGCTAAGATGAGCATTTTGTCCTGTAGGCCGTGTCAATCTAACTGTTTACAATAACCTGCTCATTTTGTCCACCTCTATTGCATTTGAATACTGCCACCATTATTTTGTTAACTGGAAAAATTCTTTTATCTTTGTGAAGGTTGATTTTTGGTTGCGTATATTGATTTCAGGACATGGGAGGACTGATAAGTAAAATAAACAGATCGTGTATTGGTCCTTTGCCTCCTTGTTATTCTCCATCCCTGTAAGTTAAATGATTGTTGATATTATTTATCTTATTGTTTTATACTTCATCTAGGTCTCTCAAAATTCTAAACAAACAAACATATAATCTAATATTATCCCATTCATCATAATCCTGAATGCGCTAATACATGCTGGATGACTACTATGTAATAGAGCATCGTGGTACCTTCTAGTACATTTCATTGTTATCAATAACTGACAGGCAAAAATCATTATAACTTCAGTAGGTAGATACATAGGAAGCTCGATTAGACATGCATACTTTAATAATTACGCGGAATGTATGAATTTCTCATTTGTTTTGTATAAATCTTTTTATGTGATTTATGGTGGAACTCAAAATCATGTAGAGTAGTTGGATATGTGTTCAATTAACATCAGTTGTCTCTCTATTTCCTTTTTCCAGGAAAGTCCTTATCAAAGGGATGCTCCGTAAGAACCCTGAACATCGACCCAGTGTACGTTTTCGTAATTTTGTCCATCCAGTTAATAACTGTGTTATCATTTTAACTAAATTTTTTTCCCTCGACTTTGTTAGGCATCCGATATATTGAAACACCCATATCTGCAACCATATGTTGACCAATATCGTTCATCAATTGGTGTCACTTCGCCTTCACAACCAATTGGTAATGCTCATGACAAGAGAAAGAAGAGATCTGAAAGTCAAAGTAGTAACAGTTCTTTCAGTGACAAAGATAGTGTGCAATCAAGTGAGAAAAACATTCAGGTTGTGCCTGGTGATTGCATCTGCGACCATATTACAAATCTGATTCCCCGTGGAGATGATGATGATGATGATTCATTTGTAGAGGGTATTGAACATGATGAAATCAACATGATGCAAGAGATGGCTAAACCAATTGTAGATTATCAAAAGTCTAATAGTGATGGCAAGCAAGTAAAATCAGTCAAACAAATCAAGATGATGGCACTGAAAGAAGGTAAAAATAGGGAACACAGTTCACCAATGCGAGGGGGCTGTTTGAAGACAGAGTTTGAAATGTCAAGTAAATTGCCTAAACCAACTATACTGAATCATGGGTGGAAGGTGGTTAATAATGCTGAAACACCTCCTGAAAAGAACAACCTTGAGTCAAGGAAAAGAACCCAGGGATCAACTGCCTTAAGGCATCAGGTGCAAGAAGCTCTCTGTTTTTTTTTCCCTCCTTCTCTAGACATTCGATGACTTACGGATTAAAGATGTGACAATGAGTGGGTTGGGTAAAAGGTCAAAATTTAACTTTTTTTTTTGTACAGGTCGGTTGTGCTGATTCACAAATATTTTTTTTGTTTTTTTATAGATTTATAAATAGTTTAATTGTGTTTGATAAGATTAAAAACTACATTTTATCAATAATAACTATTTTTGGCATTACATAGCAACTAAGTTATTGCGTTATTCCTGTTTGGGTTCTAAACTTTTCTTCATATACTTGTAGCCATTAATTTTTAAAGCCGTCTTCTATTGGTCAGTAGTTGGAGAGCAAGTGACTTAATGCCCTATGGAGTTCATGGGGCATCTTTGCAAATTTTAAAAACCTTAGATTTTTAATTCAGAGTGTATTGCATCAAGCCATACACCGTACAACTTGTACATCATTAGTTATTAAACCACCCATCTTCCCATTTTATGGTGAATATTGTCATTAATCCTAGATTCTTTATTGGATCGTGAACACTTGTTTTCATATTCAATTGTTAGACTCAAATTACAAGAACAAGGCTAGAGCTCCCTCTCAAGTAAAGAATCTGGTGCCTCACTTGTTCACTAAGTCTTGTATTTATTTTGAAAACATAACAAAGATACAAGTAAAGGTGGGAAAACAAATCCATATAATTCAGAGAATGTTGAGTATAAATACCTAAACATTTAATACAAAGAGGACAAAGAGAAAATAAGACAAGCTATTGACATTACAGACTCTGATAGATACGACAGGCGTATAAGCTATGAACAAAAGTCAACAACAACTGAATAGTAAAAGCCTAAGACTAAAGCCTTCAGTGGTTCTTCAGTCTTGGTCCTCGGTAGTTGTTATCCATAGCTTGTTTCAAAGTCTTTTCCGCGTTTGCCTTTCCGCGGTTATCCTTGTAATGTAGAGCTTCCAAAGAGGTGATTCCGAAACAAGTATTTCGGAGTTATTCTTTAGAGGTACTTCCGTTGTTGTTAGAGGGAAGATCTTCTAATATTATTCTAAGGGAAATATTCCGTTGTTCAAAAGAACGTCTTTCGATGTTATTCGGAAGAACATAAAAATAAGAGAAGGATGGTCATGGGCTCATTAGTCCTTATTTTTCAAGGATCTCCCTCTGGACTAATGAAGCCAAAACCATTTATTCTAAGAATTTCAAGCGTAATTGACCATTTAGATCGTGCATGAAATCTTTCACTTGAAAATATCCTAAATCATTTTCAAGATTAAGCTGTAGTAACCTCCTTAGGTCTGTTTTGGATAGATCTAGATGGAATACCAATTAGTGAAGGAGGTTGTGGAACCGCTGTACCTTTCTATCATAACAGAATTGGTAGCATCATTGAAGAATCATCTTCTGATCCCTAAGTATTCTGAGGATATGTGCTTGTATTTATTGGAAGGTGCATTTTGCTCATTTTGAGTGCTAAACTGTTTGGAAAGGTAGGTAGAGTGGAAGGGATAGTCTTAGGGCTGTAGTTCTTCTAAAATTGCTCCACTCATTATTTGATCCACAGAGGTGTTTGTGGTGGCATATTGGGATTTTATTAGAGTTGAGGATTTGTGAAAGATGGCGTCGGAAGATGAATACTGCCAAAGCTCAGGATGGTTCTTGTTCTCATTTTTGAACTTAGACCATTCATTATATAAGTGAGCATCCTTCCACTTTGAGATAGCATTCTTTGTATCCCAACCATTTTGGACTAGGATATGCTTTATTAAGTTGTTGAAGATCCATCTCAGTGATCTTATCTTGATAAGCTTTAACAAGAGCTACTCTGGCTATCTCTGAGGCTTGAAGATCAACTAAGATCTTCTGTTCCTTTTCTTTCTCCACACTCTTCACTTGTTCAAGTTCGTTATCTGTGGGAAACTTCCTCTTGGGTGAGAAGGATTGTCTTTCCATAGATAGCTGAAGCTTCTCAGTTGCAGTGACAATTGGATTTATTGGCGAGAGGGTTTTTCGGTGGGAGGAGAAGTAGAAGTTCTCTTCCTCATCATCAATCACTAGGTTCTTTTTCTGGATTTTAGTGATGAGATGGGTCTGTTATCATTAGAGTCAAAATTTGACTATTTATCTGAGGCTGGAGGTTTAGAGCATTTGACTGAGGTGGTTTGGGTCTCTTTGTCATAGCTTTCTTTCTTCTGGAGAACGAACGCTTTATTTTAGGTTGAGGTTTGGGGGGGGGGGAATCTTTGAAAGATTCAGAAGGGTTTGAAATGCAGATTGATGTGAGAGTGGGAGATGGGCTTCTTGCAGGTATGGGTGCCTTGCTGTGTTTAGGAGAGGTGGGGTTAGAATTTATTTGAATGGGAGAGGTGGCTGTAGTTGTTTGGGTAGGGTTGTAAGTTGTTTGCGGTTCGGAAGCTTGTTGGGGTTCGGTGGTTATTTGGATGGGTTCGGTGGTTATTTGGATGCCACTGATAGGTATGGTGGGAGCAGACTCTGTGGCTTTGAGTTTTGGTATTCTGGTAGTGGCTATGGTAGTTTCAGCTTGAAACTATTGATAAAATGCCTCTTGGTTTTTAAGCTTTACAAGCTTCATTTTCTGCCGTTTGGCTTCATCAGCAGCCTTCTTGGCCTGCTGACTAGCTGATAGCAGCTTCTCATTCTCTCTCTTTTTGGATTCATCAGCCTGTTCTTTGAAACAAGGGTGGGGAGGAGCTATTCCTGTTAAGGAAATAAGGTAGAGTGTGTGATTAGTTACTTCATGTTTGAGTGACTTAATCTTTGAATCTACTGAAACTCTAAGTAGATCCATTTCTACCTTTTGAGAGTGAAGAAGACTTAAGGTGAAGGTCTAAAATAGAGAAGTGGGATGGGTGGTAAGCAATGGGTTTAACACTGCTTGTAAAGTAGTAGGATCAAGGGTGGGAGTATTTGATGTAACTATAGTGTTTGGGGGATCTTCCGATGAAGATGCCTACACTGGGTTGGATTGGGTGTGCAGGGCTTTGTCATTCAATACCTTTATGACCAACTCAGTGAGTGTAGCCACATTGGTTTGTAGAATTTGAATAGAAGCGGCGAATTCCTCTATTTTATTGTTCGATTCATCAATCCGTTTAAGGATATTATCCAAATTCCTGACAGTAGTGTTAGTTTCAGCATCACCTGAGTACATCTCAGCAGTATCATGTACCCCTTTTTCTTGGTACTGGGGATTTCTAGCCTCAGTGTGATGCACTTCATCGGCTATTGCCATAGGTGAAGTCTTATTGCCTAATCCATTCATATGAAAGCCACCTGGACTATCACACGAGGTGGATCTACACGGAAAGAGTGGTAGTACTTATAACGAAAATGACGGATTAAACGATTAAAGGCAAGAGAAATGTAAGCCCCAAAACCCACACACGCATGACACGTGTTTTAAAACAACTATTCAATTTAGGTCCCAGGTTTTTCAACAAACAAGTGAACTAGACACCTTGAACACCCACTTTACAAAAACTTTACAAGTATTTGATGTTATTTAAACATTCAACAACCAAAATTACATTAGAATTATTCACCAAAACCTTTGTTTTAAACCAACAAAGAATAAACCCCAAACAAGTTTGATCCGAGTCCTTGCAAGGCAATCCGATCACAACCGCTTTCACCCCTTCCGTTCACCTGAAAACACCATAATTAAGTCACCGTTAGTTCGTTAGAACTAAGTAAGATCACCATGCCCCCCCACCCGAGCATACATGACCAAAATAGTCAATTTTGATCAAAATTAGCACCGGCGTATTGGTTGGCGTATTGGTCGGCGTATCACAGAGAGTTTCTGAAACTGGCGTATTGGTTGGCGTTTCCCTGGCGTATGATACGCCGGGCACCCCTTGCACGACCATTTTTGATGTTTTTAACCATCTTGACCCATTCCGCTCATTTCCGACCATTCCAATACACCATAAACATTACATAACACCATATAAACATACTAAACACCTTAATTCACCAATTTATAACCATCATGGTCATAATGTCAAACGATTTACTAACGGGTCGTTTGTACTCAAAACACCATTGAAATCTTATTCCACAGGATTTCTCAAGTTAAGTAAACCACACCACTTGTGTTTTACTAACTTGATTACACCCAACAAAGGACATTCACACACCTTGTGAATAATCCAATGTCATGATCACGCCACTTGTGATTTAAAACACCAATTTAAGTTTATCTCAATATAAGTTCACACACTTATGAACTCTTTCCATACATTCACCACACATACAATTAGACACCAAGTCAAATCATAATAAGCAAGTAAACACCATATCAACAATAAATTAAACAATACACCACCTATTGCCTATTATTGTCAAAACACCAAGATCACAATCACCAATTCACCCAAAAGTCAAATCTTTCACTATAACATTCACGCATGCATAACACCATTACACATAACAAGTAAAAGATTTTGGTGACTTACCTTGTTCCAACGCGCTATCCTCTATAACAAATTCCTTCCCGGGTCGTTTGGTTCCACTCATACCTTACTATCAATTCCTATTATCAAAGCTAATAGGTTTAATATAAAGTTTGACTACAACTAGTCAAAATACACCCATTTACCCCATTGCCACCATTATAATTATGATTTACTTCCAATTGGCCGTCAACCATATCAATTCACCTTTGTTGAGTTTATACACCCCCATATTTCATACGTTTTAAACTAATTTTAAGACAAATGCCTTACTTGGCATTTCATCAAGCACCTTTTGTGCAGTAAATTTTATGCACATATGTATATCCTCTATATAAACTCCAAAAAACTTCATATCTTGATTCACGATCATTTAGATTCAACATTATCACATATTTATCAATCACAATTTCATATTAACATCTATTTCATGTTTACACATTGATTTACATTCCCAAGTTCTTATCCCCCTAAGAACCTTGCAACACCCCATTAACACCATGATATCAAAAATCATGAAATCATCAAAAATGTGTTCTTAGATGTTTTATAAATATGAAAACCATTAATAGCTAACACCATATAAACTCCCATTTTCAGATTTTAACCATCCTACTCACACCCCCAATGGAGACCCACGAAAATCCCATCAAAACCCCCAAAATTTCATACCTAAATGTAGTATGATGCAAGGAGAACTCCTATTCAAGCTTGCATTGAAGATCAACTCACAAGTAGATCATCAATTTGGTAAATCATTGAAATTTCTGGGTTTTCTCCTTGGTCTCACCCTCTGCACATCGACACCCACAAGAGAAATTGTCTTTTGACCATTTGACCACCCCCAATTTCATTTAACCCCCTTGGTATTTAAGTTTCAGCTATTGACACTTCTAACCCCTCAATTACAAGTTAAAACTAACTAACTTATATCCAACTTAATTAAGTTAGTTGACTCCCACTACAATATATTTAACAAATCTTTATTTAAACACCAACCAAATAAATATATAATTAAGATTATTCTATCTTATAAAACACCCTTTAATTAAAATAAACACAATTATTCACCAATCATGTTTTATTTATAATGTTTTTTCCCAAAATGGGTCGTTACAAGAAAGATCATCACCAGAAGGCATAAGAACAGAGATGCCTGTGGTAATGTCAATGCACTTATCATAACTCTAATCAGAAGTCTCAGAGTTGTGTGAGTGGCTTAGAAAAGCAGTGTTTCCGTGAATATAGTCATCTGCTGATTTACCAGACTTAAGAAGTTTTCTTTTCTGGTCAATCTCTCGCTCAAAAGTGAGCAGCTTACCATAACGTTGGGTAAGTGAAAGATTGCCAAGGTCTGGAGAAGATCTCATGACAATGGAATATGTCTCCTATTTGTTAGGTAGAGATCTTAGACAGAAATAGTAGGATATATCTGTCCAGCAAGTTTAAGTTCACTAAGAAGAGAAGTGAACCTTTCGAACTGTTGAGTTAGTGACTCACCGTTCAGTTGGGAGAAGGTCTCATATTGTTGTCCTAATATCTCACGTGTATTGGCAACAATCTCAGTTGTTTCGCAAAACTGCTCTTTTAGAGCATTTCATAAATCCTTAGCAGATTCATGATGCAGAAGACCTGAATAGATCTCGTTTGGCAGGGCTGTGGCCAACTGAGCATGAGCATGAGCTTTAGCATCAAGCTCAAGTTTCTAGAAGTCTTCCTCGGAGTAGTTCTGAGGATCTTTAGGCACAAGATTGTCTGTTTCAGTGTCAAGGACTATTGGTTTGTGTGGTCCTATCATTACTGACCTCCGTATGGTTGTTGGATAGGAAGTGGATCATCCTCCTTTGCCCTATGTTATACTGGAGACGAACCAGTATTGGGGGCTTGGTGGCTGATCCTGTGTTATGTGGGTCTAGGTTGGACTTTTCTGCCATGTTGAGGAGTAAACAACTAGAGAAGATCAATAAGGATGATATCTCGAGTAAGTTTAAGTGAATGATTTTAAGTAATGAGTTATATATTTAAAACCACTCACTCTTAGCAGATGAACAAAAAAAACAAAGAGAAGAACAAATATTTTGAAGAAGAGTCTTTGCAACTGAATATCAACGTGAGCTTTGATTTTCAGACTGGATGATTAAATCACAATATGAAGAACAAGGATCTAATACCAATTGTTGGATCGTGAACACTTGTTTTCTTATTCAATTGTTAGACTTAAATTACAAGAACAAGGCTAGAGCTCCCTCTCAAGTCAAGAATCCGGTGCCTAGCTTCTTCACTAAGTCTTGTATTTATTTTGAAAACATAACAAAGATACAAGTAAAGGTGGGAAAACAAATCCATATAATTCAGAGAATGTTTTGGGTATAAATACCTAAACATTTAATACAAAGAGGACAAAGAGAAATAAGACAAGCTATTGACATTACAGACTCTGATAGATACGACAGACGTATAAGCTATGAAAAAAAGTCAACAACAACTGAATAGTAAAAGCCTAAGACTAAAGCCTTCAAGCCTAAGACTAAAGCCTTCAGTGGTTCTTCAGTCTTGGTCTTCGGTAGTTGTTATTCATAGCTTGTTTCAGAGTCTTTTCCACGTTTGCCTTTCCGCGGTTATCCTTGTAATGTAGAGCTTTCGAAGAGGTGATTCCAAAACAGGTCTTCCGGAGTTATTCTTTAGAGGAACTTTCGTTGTTGTTAGAGGGAAGATCTTCTGATATTATTCTGAGGGAAGTCTTCCGTTGTCCGGAAAAATGTCTTTTGATGTTATTCGGAAGAACAAAAAGAATAAGAGAAGGATGATTATGCATCATCAGTCCTTATTTTTCAACATTTTTCAACTCAAATTTGCAGAGGCACTTTCAAACTTTAGTTGCTCCATGAGTAGAGAAAAAGTTTAATGCCACAGTGGAACAATGGTGAAACTTGATCGTTGTTTGATGAAATTTCTTTATTTCTTTTCCGGTGTTGTAAAAATTGCTAGGCGCTAGTCGGGCGGTGGGGTATGGACTAGCGATTAATCGGGATTAATCGGATATTAGAATTTTATATGTATTTTTTCAAAATTATATACATATATACAAAATTTTATACATAAAATTTCAAATATTTAAAGATTTTAACCTTTTAATTGTTAATTTATATGCTAATTAATATCTATTTTATTTATTTTAATCTTTTAAAAAGCCCATTTTTAAAATCCAATCCATATGTCAAAACTCATTCCATTTGTTTAAAACCCAGTAAGAAAGAAAAGTAGAAAACCCTAGGAACGGCGATGAGAATGGACGAAGACTCGACTGGAAGTTCTACAAGAAGTCAGATTTCAAAATGGGCGAAGTTCAATCGGAAGTCAGGATCGCCTCTTCATGTTCGATTGCTTTTCTATTGCAATCGTCGATTGCTTTTCTATTGCAATCGCAAATCGCCTCTTCATGTTCCAATCTTCATCTTCCACAAATTTCTTCAATCAGGATCTCGCGAATTTCTTCAATCATGTACGCGAATCATCAAAAATCACGACGAATTAGACCTAATTTTGACCGACTAGAGAGCGATATTGACCGATTGGGTCCAATTTTGACCGACTAGAACCGACTACCGATTAATGGAGTGACTAGGCTAAAATTAATTGGCTAAGGGCCGATTACCGATTAATCTCGATTAATCGGCCGCCTAATCGCGATTTTTACAATACTAATCTTTTCTTTATTTCTTTTCTTTTTAATTGACATAATTAAATACAATTTCAGAATTGTTGACATGTTTGATCCCTTCAACGAATTTGACATTTTTCCTTTGTTGCTTAACATGTACTCATTTATTCTTTTAGAGATAAAATTTTGACCTGAATTGAACCTTTTTTAGACAAAATAGGTTTAACTTCCAACGTTTACTAACAAGTGATGAGCTATCTGTGCAGCTGCCTGTGACCGAGTCAACTCCAAAGCCTAAAGGGAGGCCAGATGGTACCCCACCCTGTGGGCCTACCAGATTGAATGAAGATGCAAATCAGAGATTAAAAACCCCACCCACTCTTCTCAGAAGACCATCATTCCCAGGACGCATTAAGCAACAAGCCATTGGTGCTCCTCCTGATACCATTACTAAAAAAGTTGAACCTAAGGACCCAACTCAGTCTCTTTTAAAAAATCCCGACTCAGATTCCTGCAAGGACAAAAGATCCTAATGAGTCAAGTCTGACCCACCTTGAAACAAAAAAACCCTAATGCGATTCAGACTAATGAAACGACTGTAGGTCCTAGCAGGTCAATTCAGACTCGAATGAGAATCCCGACTCAGATTCCTGGAAGGACAAAAGATGTTAATGAATTAGGTCAGACCCCTGGAATCATTATAAAATGTGAGACTCCTATTAGGACTAATGCAGGTTATTGTGGGTTGGTTCAGACTCATGCTGCTCAAAGAAAATCCATTTTAAAGGTCATAGATGAGTCGGAGGTGGAAGATTCGAATGAGAAACAGACTGATGATTCAGTAGTAGCGTCTCCAGCATCAATTCAGGGATTTCAACCTTGTGAAACATGGCTGGGTGACTTGACACAAATTGTGCATCATCCTGTGCACCAACAAGCGAATCTGACACAATCAGATGTTTCATTTCTTCAGATGGAGAACTCTCAGACAACTAGGGTATGTGTTGGTGGTCAAAGTCAAGATTCATTATCAAGCTCAAATGTAGCCTCATTCCCAAGTGGGTCTGATGCAAATTCTTCTGGCCATGATAAGTTCACTGTGAAGGAATTTATTTCACATGTAGCAGACAATACATCATCTTCCATGGTTCCTGGTTCATCTGGTCAAATGTTGTCAAATGGGGCGTCGGCTTTACAAAATCCAACAATCGAAAAACTTGCTCCTCCACAGCTTCCGCCATCTTACAGTGATGCAACTCATCACAGCAGCTTTCGAGCAGGAAATGAGCATTCATTTGTGCAAAACAATTTAGAGATAAAAGATAAGGCTGAGATCGAAACCTTAGACTCTCCAACAGAATCTTTAGAAGTGTCCGATCGATCTGAAAATAACTGTGAAATCTGATATCCCAGATAATCCGTACAGTATAGATGTTGAAAAACAGAAGAGTTTAGCACCAGAAGTTGGGGAAGAAAGGATTACACCACAAGTGAAGGAGAGGTTTAGATGTAACATCTACGAGACAACGGGCAGAGGCACTTGAAGGACTTCTTGAATTATCTGCTGATTTGCTTCAACAAAACAGGCTGCAAGAATTGGGCTGTTGTTCTTAGACCTTTTGGCAAAGATAAAGTCTCTCCAAGAGAGACTGCTATCTGGTTAGCTAAAAGTCTTAAAGGGATGATGCTTGATGACTCTAGTAGGAGCTCTTAAACTGTTTGCTCGTGCTGGTATGCTTGCTATCTCCCTCTTTGTGTTTTGTTTTTCACTTAAACATTTTGAACGTAATCCTTGATTCTTTCATTGTGCTATGTTGTATATATTGACATTACAAACGAAATATTCTTGAGCTGCTAGGTGAAATGTATTGAGTACCAACTTTTTTTTGTAATTACTAATGAAAACTCTTGAATGGACAAGTACTGTATTTCACTTTTGTTGATTGAAATCATACCTCTTTTTTTCCCTTTTTTTTTATCCGTTATTCCGTTTGATCCGTTTGACCGTTTTGAACCGTTTTTTCTATTATACGTTTTGAACCTTAAAGTTAAATTAATAAAACCTTAATAAAACCTTAAAATAATCAAAACCTAAAACTAATAATTACTAAATCCTATTAAAACCTTAAACTAATCAAACTAATATAAAACTAACAACCTTAAACCAGTCAAACCTAAAACTAATAAATTACTAAACCCTAGTAAAACCTTAAACTAATCAAACTAATATTAAACTAATAATTAATAAAACCTTATTCATTTATTCAAACCTTAAACTAATAATTAATAAACCCTAATAAACCTAAACTAATCAAACTAATATTAAACTAATAACTTATAAAACCTAATCAAACCTTAAACCGACCTATATATTAAAATAAATCAAAGTTTTTTTAGACACATGTCACTTTCTTAGAGCACTACACCTTTAATTTCCCGCATCTCTCTTCCTATTAAATACATCTATTATATCTATTATAATAAATCAAAGTTTTTTTTTGGACACATGGCATATACTTAGAGCACTCCAGCTTTAATTTCTCGCATCTCTCTCATATTAAATAGATCTCATATTAAATAATAATATTAAATATGTTTTTTATACATTTTTTAAAATTAAAATAAATTAATACATTAAAAATTATTAACATTAAAAAACACATTTTTAAAAAGCAATTTATTATATAATATACAATTTTTAAAAACAATATTTTAAAACAAAATGTTTAGTGAAAACAATATTGAAAAAACTCGTGTTTAAAAAAATAATATAATTATTTTCATTGATGATCAACCCGTGTAATACACATGATATTAACCTAGTCAAATAATAGTTTAAGGTTTTATTAAATAATAGTATGTTTAGGGTTTTTATTAAATAATAGTATGTTTGATTAGTTTAAGAGTTTATTAGGTTTATTAATTATTGGTTTAATATTAGTTTGAATAGTTTAAGGTTTATTAGGGTTTATAAATTATAAATTTAAGGTTTGATTGGTTTAAGGTTTGAATAAATGAATAGAGTTTTATTATTTATTAGTTTAATATTAGTTTGATTAGTTTAAGGTTTAATTAAGGTTTAGTAATTATTAGTTTTAGGTTTGATTAATTTAAGGTTTGATTGGTTTAAGGTTATTAGTTTAATATTAGTTTGATTAGTTTAAGGTTTTATTAGGGTTTAGTAATTATTAGTTTTAGGTTATTGGTTTTAAGGTTTTATTAGTTATTAGTTTGATTAGTTTAGGGTTTTATTAAGGTTTATTAATTATTAGTTTAAGGTTTGATTGGTTTAAAATTTTATTAAGGTTTTATTACTTTTTATTAATACTACTTAATAAACTTAATTTAAATAAAATTAAATGAACTTTATTAAGTAAGAATTTAAAATAACAATATTTCATTAAATAAATTAATTACACAAGCTTTTAAGTAAAAAAATAAATATAAAATCTAAATCGAAATTAGTCTTCGGTTTGTGCTTCGGATTGTAGTTCCGGGCTATTGTTCCGCATCCATTCATCCATTGCTTGTTCTTCGTCGGAAAGTGGGATAGTCATTCCTTCCTCAACTTCAACCTCGTGTATTGTTTTTTCTACCTCAAGCTCGCCTTCAAGTAGTGTGTGGTGTTGTACACGCTCTATTGCGTCCAAATGGTCTTCCAAGCAAATGCACATCTCCAATGATGCAGGAGTAAGCCTCGTCCTTCGTATCGATAAAACCCTGCCACTAAGAGAAAAAGCAGACTCCGAAGCTACCGTAGAAGCTTGGACGCTTAGTAAATCATGGGCATGGCAGATAGAATCGGAAATTAGGATTCCTTTTGTTTCCACCAGGCCAAAATATCAAAGTTTTCAAATTCTTCCGGATTAATACCGGAAATCCAATCTGTCCCTATGTACCTTCCAAAGTTCGCTACTTACGCTAGTACCTCGGGCCCGTTTAGTTACATTTTGTCTTAAAGTGTTAAACAAATCAAAGTCAACATCTTGGCTTCTACTCAAACTAGAAGCCGCATACATTGTTTGTTGTATGTTAGATGTTTCACCATACTTTGTAAATAATGATCAAACATATTTTGGAAAAAGATGTTAAAGTTATTTTTAGTATTTGTAGCAAAGTTTGGGTCATCCAAATCCAAAGCACCAACAATTTCATCAATTAATGTTTCACCGTCGGCACCATTGAAACATGGGTTTAATGTTGTCGCACAAGTAAAAACGGCCGGCATTTCTTGAAAGTATTTCAATAGTTTTACTTTCATTGGAAAGTAACATTCCCTATATATCTCATTATTCTCACCAGACGATGGAAAATCGTTAATTTTTCTTGTCATTATAAATAATTGTTGAAGAACCAAACAAGACGTGGGATAACACCCGATAAATTGTTGTGCATTTTTAAAAGTTCCAAATAAACTAGTGAATTCTTGTATGGCGTCCCAACATAGGCTATTAAAAGATTTAGCCTTTGTTGTTGGACTAAAATTGCTATGAAATACTTCCAAGGTTTTCATTTATCGTAAGACGTTGTTAAACATACACGAAGTCGAATTCCATCTTGTTGGTACGTCCCAAGACGGACCTAAAAAGAGGGAGTTCGTATCCTCACAAAATTTTTGATATTCCATATATCTTCTAATGCTTTTCATAAAAACATCCTTTAACATTTGTTTAAACTTTTCTTTAACATATTCATTTCAGGAACCGCAAGAGCATCACTCACAACTAACTTAATGATGTGTGCAACACATCTAGTATGAAAAAAGCACCGTTGCATGTAAGTTTATATTTAATTTTTAACTTTTGAACCGCATTAGTATTATTTGAAACATCATCAAAACTTATTGAAAGTATTTTATCTTGTAAGTAAAATGTTTGTATTATTCCATCTAACATGTATGACAAATGATCCCCCGTGTGAGGATACAGAAACATTTCGAAGGCAATCGTACGTTTCATCATTTGCCATGAATCGGGATCAATCCAATGCGCGGTAACGCAAAGGTACAATTCAGGCAAACTGTGAGGTGCCGAGCAAACATCCGTTGTTAAGTTAAACCCAGTTTTTAAATTTTGAAAACCCAAAATTAATTCTTGTTTCTCTTGACGCCAATGTTTCAAACAATCAAGTCTAATAGTGGAACGACTTACTTGATGATATCGTGGTTGTAGCGCCTTTTGAATCATCCTCGTCAATAGTGGGTTGTCAAATTGATTGAAAGGCAAACTTTCTTGAATTACTAGGTTTCTCATCATTTCATGAACCATGGGGATCGAAATTCCAAACCCCGCACTCTGCAGAAATTTGTGCTTGATCGTTTGCTAGAATATTTTTGACCACAAACAATGCTTCGTCAAATGGCTTCTTAAAGTAATTAGATTCCGGTTTAAGAAAAGTACCGCAAACTTTGCACCGTGCCTTATCGACACCGTTTGACATTTCGCATAAGTCGAAAATGTTGAAATAGATCTTTGTTCCTCGTTGTAGTTTTGATTCTAACAACGGTTGGTTCAGTTGAAGTGGATGCACCAACACCAATAAACTTTGAGTACTTCGTGAACTTGCCATGGATGGAATAGAGATTGAATTAAGATTTAATTGCGTAATAGAAGAAGAGATTGAATCGAGAAGTAGGCGATCGTTTTTCGAGCGTTTATGATCGTTTTCGAGCGTTTATGAAGAAGTGATGTTTTGAGATGTTGTGTGATCAAACCAAAACAATCCCCATCTATTTATACTAACGTTTAGGGCAAAACGGTCCAAAAAAAAAGGTTTTAAAACGGCTATAAACAACCATAAAACAGCTAGTTTTTTTTTGGCTCGATCGGGTTAACCGGTTAATACCCGGTTAACCCGTCTCAACGGCTATAATTTTGACACCAACGGTCATCAACCCGCTATTTTTTTGAATGTATAACCGGTTAACCGGTTTATAACCAGTCCCCAAAACCGGTTTTGCTTTAACCGGTTACAAACCGGGTTCTCTCAAAAACACCCCCAACGCGTTTAAAAACTGCCGGTTTTTTCAATTTGCCCAAACCGGTACCAAAAAACGGTTCCCAAACCGGTTTCTAACCTGTTCCAAAACCGAGTCGGTTCGGTTAACCTGTTTTTTGTACACCACTACCCTATTCTATTAAACTCTATACCATATTATAATCCTTTTCTCTCTCTTAATACATCAAATTAAAAAAACAATTATCTTATCAATTACCATGAAAATTCTCTTTAATTTATTATATTTATACTTTTAAAGAAAGCAAGATTATTTTTACATTTATTTTTTCCGGAAAACATTCCGACCAACATTCCGCAAGAATTCCACATTCTGGCCAATTTTTTTTATTCCTTGGCAACATTTCAACCAACTTTCCGGATAGCATTCCGGCAAGAATTTTGATCAACATCATGATCATATTCCGGCCAATTTTTTATTTTCTTGCAATATTTCAAATTCTGGCTAACATTCCGGTCAAAATTCCGACCTTCATTTCGATTAACATTCTGGCTACTTTTTTATATATTGGCAGAGATTCATATTCCGCTTAACATTCCGAGGCTAAGAATATTTTAAGTTTTTATTTTCAAGGTAGAAATTCGACAAAAAAATTTTGTCATATGTTCGAATTTTTGCCAAAATTCAACATCATGTATGTTTTGTTGTATATATGATTTTTTTTTATATTGCTAATATATAGTTCGTACATTTCATATTTTTTTGACAATTGTATACATATAATTTATTTATATTTTTTTCTAACACCTATAATATTAATGTATTTTAGGTTTTGGGTGGTATAATTTTTTTAAACATTATTTCTCAGTTTTATTTTTTCAGTTGTTACATTATTATTACATATCACTGAAATTTAAGATATATATATATTATAGTTGTCCAAATATATTTTTCATCAATAGTTATAATTTAAATAAATTTTTCGATATTATGTTTTGACTTATTACAATATTCATAAGTTTCTATCATATCTAATAGTGTAATTATGTACTTAAGAATATTTTATTGTTTAAATATGTTTTAGTCGTTATATTAATGTTACATATAACACTACGTTCTATCATATTCGTTAGTGTATTTATATACTTGTTTTTAAAAAAATTTAAACATATAATTGTTTTGTATATATTTAAATCAATGTTGACATGCCTGTTAATATGTCAACTCGTATTAAGAAGATGTTCTATCTTCTTCATTTGATCTTGATCTCTTTCTTTCTTCTCCTTTAATATTCTCTTTAACATAACTTTCACATGTTGTTTCGGGGTAAAAATTAACAAGTTAATTTTTAGCAAAACTGTCACACCCCGAGCCGGCGGGCTGGATCGACTTTCCCGTCGGGCGGAAGGTTCTCGGGGTGCGATATCGTTTGATAATCAAAGTGATCAGAATGTTTACAGGCACATGATATATAAATGAGAAATGCTAACATGACAATGATATATAATTTCAAAGTTAAATTACATTGTTATGTTCATAATTTAACTAAGTAATTCTACCAAAAAGAATCAATGATTTCTATCTTGTATCTGCACAAGATTTACAAAAGATGATTCATAGTTTTGCATTCAACATATGCACAACACAAAATGAAGCTAGGTCTTCTAAAATTCCCCTAGCTTAAGTCCTGAATGCTAGTGATTAAAATGTTCGTCACCTGAGAAAACATGCATTTAAACAAAGTCAACACTAGGTTGGTGAGTTCATAAGTTTAGTAATTGAAAACATTGATTTGTTAACATTCACAGTCACAATGTCATACACAAGTCCTGTTAGTGTTTGTCCTTGTCTCACATAATGGTCTCTCCATAGTTATATTTACAAGTAGTATTCATCCTATCAGTTATGCTTTATATATGGCATATGAAAGAGTCGAGCCTACAACCCGCCCAGACGCCATCCCACCACATACTAACAGAATTCAACACACTTGCAATACAACTATGGATACTCATTTGTCACACCCGAGCCGGCGGGCCGGATCGTGTGTCCCGTCGGGCGGAAGATTCCTGAGGCGCAATATCAGGAATGATAATCGAAATGATCAGATTGTTTACATTGCACATAATATATAAATGAGAAACTGCTAATTGAAAATAGAATTACAAAGTTAAATTACATCAGTTTAGTTCATAATTTAACAATGTAAATCTACTGTCAACATCATAAATCTCATATCTTGTATCTGCACAAGATATACAAAATATCTGTAAAATGATGTTTCAAAAGTGCAGGTCCAAAAGCTAGGTCCTCTAACTGGTATCCTAGTCCAAAAGTAATAACTCCTTAGTTGACCTGTTCGTCACCTGAAAAGTCATGCAAAAAGATCAAGTCAACACATGGTTGGTGGAGTTATGTGTAGTTTTATAAAAATTGTCACACCCCGAGTCGGCGGTGGTGGTTGGATCGGATTCCCCCGTCGGGCGGAAAGTTCTCGGGGCGCGAATCGTGAGTGATAATCATGATGATAAGATTGTTTACTAGCATCAATGTTAAGAATAACTAAGCACAATCAAGCATTCAATGAGGATTACAAAGTTTAAATACAAATATCAATGTTTCTATCTTGTATCTGTACAAGATATCAAAAGTGATTCGTATTATCAACAAAAGATGTGCTTCCAAAATCAACTAGGTCTATATAGGCCGTCTAGCATGCCATCCAAAGCCTTAGCTTAACCCTGTCATCACCTGAGAAAGCATGTAAGAAAACAAAGTCAACACAATGGTTGGTGAGTTCATAAAGTTTATAAGTTTTAGCAACCCGCCCAGACGCCATCCCACCACATACTAATCCGCATATGACACTGTTGTTAAAATAATTAAGCATTTTACCTACCATTCAACCCATTCCTCGTCATAGCTTTAGTTTACTGTTTCCAAGTTTACAAGTCTATAGCATTCATAAGTATTAGCTTCAAAGTAAGTTTAACAAGCATCATAGTTTACACGCACCATAGTTTAGCTTTCACTAATCTCATAGCGTGAGTACAAGGCCCTGCTATAGCAGAAGTTTAGCAATTACATAGCTCATGGCTAGATACAAGCCCTGCTCTAG
>SZYD01002574.1:0-64779 GCA_009363875.1 Mikania micrantha
CTATGGTAGTTTCAGCTTGAAACTATTGATAAAATGCCTCTTGGTTTTTTAAGCTTTACAAGCTTCATTTTCTGCCGTTTGGCTTCATCAGCAGCCTCTTGGCCTGCTGACTAGCTGATAGCAGCTTCTCATTCTCTCTCTTTTTGGATTCATCAGCCTGTTCTTTGAAACAAGGGTGGGGAGGAGCTATTCCTGTTAAGGAAATAAGGTAGAGTGTGTGATTAGTTACTTCATGTTTGAGTGACTTAATCTTTGAATCTACTGAAACTCTAAGTAGATCCATTTCTACCTTTTGAGAGTGAAGAAGACTTAAGGTGAAGGTCTAAAAAGAGAGAAGTGGGATGGGTGGTAAGCAATGGGTTTAACACTGCTTGTAAAGTAGTAGGATCAAGGGTGGGAGTATTTGAGGTAACTATAGTGTTTGGGGATCTTCCGATGAAGATGCCTACACTGGGTTGGATTGGGTGTGCAGGGCTTTGTCATTCAATACCTTTATGACCACTCAGTGAGTGTAGCCACATTGGTTTGTAGAATTTGAATAGAAGCGGCGAATTTCCTCTATTTTATTGTTCGATTCATCAATCCGTTTAAGGATATTATCCAAATTCCTGACAGTAGTGTTAGTTTCAGCATCACCTGAGTACATCTCAGCAGTATCATGTACCCCTTTTTCTTGGTACTGGGGATTCTAGCCTCAGTGTGATGCATTCATCGGCTATTGCCATAGGTGAAGTCTTATTGCCTAATCCATTCATATGAAAGCCACCTGGACTATCACACGAGGTGGTACAAGGGAAAGAGTGGTAGTACTATAACAAAAATGACGGATTAAAACGATTAAAGGCAAGAGAAATGTAAGCCCCAAAACCCACACACGCATGACACGTGTTTTAAAACAACTATTCAATTTAGGTCCCAGGTTTTTCAACAAACAAGTGAACTAGACACCTTGAACACCCACTTTACAAAAACTTTACAAGTATTTGATGTTATTTAAACATTCAACAACCAAAATTACATTAGAATTATTCACCAAAAACCTTTGTTTTAAACCAACAAAGAATAAACCCCAAACAAGTTGATCCGAGTCCTTGCAAGGCAATCCGATCACAACCGCTTTCACCCCTTCCGTTCACCTGAAAACACCATAATTAAGTCACCGTTAGTTCGTTAGAACTAAGTAAGATCACCATGCCCGCCCACCCGAGCATACATGACCAAAATAGTCAATTTTTGATCAAAATTAGCACCCGGCGTATTGGTTGGCGTATTGGTCGGCGTATCACAGAGAGTTTCTGAAACTGGCGTATTGGTTGGCGTTTCCCTGGCGTTATGATACGCCGGGCACCCCTTGCACGACCATTTTTGATGTTTTTAACCATCTTGACCCATTCCGCTCATTTCCGACCATTCCAATACACCATAAACATTATATAACACCATATAAACATACTAAACACCTTAATTCACCAATTTATAACCATCATGGTCATAATGTCAAACGATTTACTAACGGGTCGTTTGTACTCAAAACACCATTGAAATCTTATTCCACTGGATTTCTCAAGTTAAGTAAACCACACCACTTGTGTTTACTAACTTGATTACACCCAACAAAGGACATTCACACACCTTGTGAATAATCCAATGTCATGATCACGCCACTTGTGATTTAAAACACCAATTTAAGTTTATCTCAATATAAGTTCACACACCTTATGAACTCTTTCCATACATTCACCACACATACAATTAGACACCAAGTCAAATCATAATAAGCAAGTAAACACCATATCAACAATAAATTAAACAATACACCACCTATTGCCTATTATTGTCAAAACACCAAGATCACAATCACCAAATTCACCCAAAAGTCAAATCTTTCACTATAACATTCACGCATGCATAACACCATTACACATAACAAGTAAAAAGATTTTGGTGACTTACCTTGTTCCAACGCGCTATCCTCTATAACAAATTCCTTCCCGGGTCGTTTGGTTCCACTCATACCTTCACTATCAATTCCTATTATCAAAGCTAATAGGTTTAATATAAAGTTTGACTACAACTAGTCAAAATACACCCATTTACCCCATTGCCACCGTTATAATTATGATTTACTTCCAATTGGCCGTCAACCATATCAATTCACCTTGGTTGAGTTTATACACCCCCCATATTTCATACGTTTAAACTAATTTTAAGACAAATGCCTTACTTGGACATTTCATCAAGCACCTTTTGTGCAGTAAATTTTATGCACATATGTATATCCTCTATATAAACTCCAAAAAACTTCATATCTTGATTCACGATCATTTAGATTCAACATTATCACATATTTATCAATCACAATTTCATATTAACATCTATTTCATGTTTACACATTGATTTACATTCCCAAGTTCTTATCCCCTAAGAACCTTGCAACACCCCATTAACACCATGATATCAAAAATCATGAAATCATCAAAAATGTGTTCTTAGATTTTATAAATATGAAAACCATTAATAACTAACACCATATAAACTCCCATTTTCAGATTTTAACCATCCTACTCACACCCCCAATGGAGACCCACGAAAATCCCATCAAAACCCCCAAAATTTCATACCTAAATGTAGTATGATGCAAGGAGAACTCCTATTCAAGCTTGCATTGAAGATCAACTCACAAGTAGATCACCAATTTGGTAAATCATTGAAATTTCTGGGTTTTCTCCTTGGTCTCACCCTCTGCACATCGACACCCACAAGAGAAATTGTCTTTTGACCATTTGACCACCCCCAATTTCATTTAACCCCCTTGTTATTTAAGTTTCAGCTATTGACACTTCTAACCCTCAATTACAAGTTAAAACTAACTAACTTATATCCAACTTAATTAAGTTAGTTGACTCCCACTACAATATATTTAACAAATCTTTATTTAAACACCAACCAAATAAATATATAATTAAGATTATTCTATCTTATAAAACACCCTTTAATTAAAATAAACACAATTATTCACCAATCATGTTATTTATAATGTTTTTTCCCAAAATGGGTCGTTACAAGAAAAAGATCATCACCAGAAGGCATAAGAACAGAGATGCCTGTGGTAATGTCAATGCACTTATCATAACTCTAATCAGAAGTCTCAGAGTTGTGTGAGTGGCTTAGAAAAGCAGTGTTTCCGTGAATATAGTCATCTGCTGATTTACCAGACTTAAGAAGTTTTCTTTTCTGGTCAATCTCTCGCTCAAAAGTGAGCAGCTTACCATAACGTTGGGTAAGTGAAAGATTGCAAGGTCTGGAGAAGATCTCATGACAATGGAATATGTCTCCTATTTGTTAGGTAGAGATCTTAGACAGAAATAGTAGGATATATCTGTCCAGCAAGTTTAAGTTCACTAAGAAGAGAAGTGAACTTTCGAACTGTTGAGTTAGTGACTCACCGTTCAGTTGGGAGAAGGTCTCATATTGTTGTCCTAATATCTCACGTGTATTGGCAACAATCTCAGTTGTTTCGCAAAACTGCTCTTTTAGAGCATTTCATAAATCCTTAGCAGATTCATGATGCAGAAGACCTGAATAGATCTCGTTTGGCAGGGCTGTGAGCCAACTGAGCATGAGCATGAGCTTTAGCATCAAGCTCAAGTTTCTAGAAGTCTTCCTCGGAGTAGTTCTGAGGATCTTTAGGCACAAGATTGTCTGTTTCAGTGTCAAGGACTATTGGTTTGTGTGGTCCTATCATTACTGACCTCCGTATGGTTGTTGGATAGGAAGTGGATCATCCTCCTTTGCCCTATGTTATACTGGAGACGAACCAGTATTGGGGGCTTGGTGGCTGATCCTGTGTTATGTGGGTCTAGGTTGGACTTTTCTGCCATGTTGAGGAGTAAACAACTAGAGAAGATCAATAAGGATGATATCTCGAGTAAGTTTAAGTGAATGATTTTAAGTAATGAGTTATATATTTAAAACCACTCACTCTTAGCAGATGAACAAAAAAAACAAAGAGAAGAACAAATATTTTGAAGAAGAGTCTTTGCAACTGAATATCAACGTGAGCTTTGATTTTCAGACTGGATGATTAAATCACAATATGAAGAACAAGGATCTAATACCAATTGTTGGATCGTGAACACTTGTTTTCTTATTCAATTGTTAGACTTAAATTACAAGAACAAGGCTAGAGCTCCCTCTCAAGTCAAGAATCCGGTGCCTAGCTTCTTCACTAAGTCTTGTATTTATTTTGAAAACATAACAAAGATACAAGTAAAGGTGGGAA
The DNA here is from genome assembly GCA_009363875.1 of Mikania micrantha. Classification (NCBI taxonomy): domain Eukaryota; kingdom Viridiplantae; phylum Streptophyta; class Magnoliopsida; order Asterales; family Asteraceae; genus Mikania; species Mikania micrantha. The sequence goes on from SZYD01002574.1 coordinate 4,283, forward strand.
AACAAATCCATATAATTCAGAGAATGTTTTGGGTATAAATACCTAAACATTTAATACAAAGAGGACAAAGAGAAATAAGACAAGCTATTGACATTACAGACTCTGATAGATACGACAGACGTATAAGCTATGAAAAAAAGTCAACAACAACTGAATAGTAAAAGCCTAAGACTAAAGCCTTCAAGCCTAAGACTAAAGCCTTCAGTGGTTCTTCAGTCTTGGTCTTCGGTAGTTGTTATTCATAGCTTGTTTCAGAGTCTTTTCCACGTTTGCCTTTCCGCGGTTATCCTTGTAATGTAGAGCTTTCGAAGAGGTGATTCCAAAACAGGTCTTCCGGAGTTATTCTTTAGAGGAACTTTCGTTGTTGTTAGAGGGAAGATCTTCTGATATTATTCTGAGGGAAGTCTTCCGTTGTCCGGAAAAATGTCTTTTGATGTTATTCGGAAGAACAAAAAGAATAAGAGAAGGATGATTATGCATCATCAGTCCTTATTTTTCAACATTTTTCAACTCAAATTTGCAGAGGCACTTTCAAACTTTAGTTGCTCCATGAGTAGAGAAAAAGTTTAATGCCACAGTGGAACAATGGTGAAACTTGATCGTTGTTTGATGAAATTTCTTTATTTCTTTTCCGGTGTTGTAAAAATTGCTAGGCGCTAGTCGGGCGGTGGGGTATGGACTAGCGATTAATCGGGATTAATCGGATTAGAATTTTATATGTATTTTTTCAAAATTATATACATATATACAAAATTTTATACATAAAATTTCAAATATTTAAAGATTTTAACCTTTTAATTGTTAATTTATATGCTAATTAATATCTATTTTATTTATTTTAATCTTTTAAAAAAGCCCATTTTTAAAATCCAATCCATATGTCAAAACTCATTCCATTTGTTTAAAACCCAGTAAGAAAGAAAAGTAGAAAACCCTAGGAACGGCGATGAGAATGGACGAAGACTCGACTGGAAGTTCTACAAGAAGTCAGATTTCAAAATGGGCGAAGTTCAATCGGAAGTCAGGATCGCCTCTTCATGTTCGATTGCTTTTCTATTGCAATCGTCGATTGCTTTTCTATTGCAATCGCAAATCGCCTCTTCATGTTCCAATCTTCATCTTCCACAAATTTCTTCAATCAGGATCTCGCGAATTTCTTCAATCATGTACGCGAATCATCAAAAATCACGACGAATTAGACCTAATTTTGACCGACTAGAGCCGATTTTGACCGATTGGGTCCGATTTTGACCGACTAGAACCGACTACCGATTAATGGAGTGACTAGGCTAAAATTAATTGGCTAAGGGCCGATTACCGATTAATCTCGATTAATCGGCCGCCTAATCGTGATTTTTACAACACTAATCTTTTCTTTATTTCTTTTCTTTTTAATTGACATAATTAAATACAATTTCAGAATTGTTGACATGTTTGATCCCTTCAACGAATTTGACATTTTTCCTTTGTTGCTTAACATGTACTCATTTATTCTTTTAGAGATAAAATTTTGACCTGAATTGAACCTTTTTTAGACAAAATAGGTTTAACTTCCAACGTTTACTAACAAGTGATGAGCTATCTGTGCAGCTGCCTGTGACCGAGTCAACTCCAAAGCCTAAAGGGAGGCCAGATGGTACCCCACCCTGTGGGCCTACCAGATTGAATGAAGATGCAAATCAGAGATTAAAAACCCCACCCACTCTTCTCAGAAGACCATCATTCCCAGGACGCATTAAGCAACAAGCCATTGGTGCTCCTCCTGATACCATTACTAAAAAAGTTGAACCTAAGGACCCAACTCAGTCTCTTTTAAAAATCCCGACTCAGATTCCTGCAAGGACAAAAGATCCTAATGAGTCAAGTCTGACCCACCTTGAAACAAAAAACCCTAATGCGATTCAGACTAATGAAACGACTGTAGGTCCTAGCAGGTCAATTCAGACTCGAATGAGAATCCCGACTCAGATTCCTGGAAGGACAAAAGATGTTAATGAATTAGGTCAGACCCCTGGAATCATTATAAAATGTGAGACTCCTATTAGGACTAATGCAGGTTATTGTGGGTTGGTTCAGACTCATGCTGCTCAAAGAAAATCCATTTTAAAGGTCATAGATGAGTCGGAGGTGGAAGATTCGAATGAGAAACAGACTGATGATTCAGTAGCGTCTCCAGCATCAATTCAGGGATTTCAACCTTGTGAAACATGGCTGGGTGACTTGACACAAATTGTGCATCATCCTGTGCACCAACAAGCGAATCTGACACAATCAGATGTTTCATTTCTTCAGATGGAGAACTCTCAGACAACTAGGGTATGTGTTGGTGGTCAAAGTCAAGATTCATTATCAAGCTCAAATGTAGCCTCATTCCCAAGTGGGTCTGATGCAAATTCTTCTGGCCATGATAAGTTCACTGTGAAGGAATTTATTTCACATGTAGCAGACAATACATCATCTTCCATGGTTCCTGGTTCATCTGGTCAAATGTTGTCAAATGGGCCGTCGGCTTTACAAAATCCAACAATCGAAAAACTTGCTCCTCCACAGCTTCCGCCATCTTACAGTGATGCAACTCATCACAGCAGCTTTCGAGCAGGAAATGAGCATTCATTTGTGCAAAACAATTTAGAGATAAAAGATAAGGCTGAGATCGAAACCTTAGACTCTCCAACAGAATCTTTAGAAGTGTCCGATCGATCTGAAATAACTGTGAAATCTGATATCCCAGATAATCCGTACAGTATAGATGTTGAAAAACAGAAGAGTTTAGCACCAGAAGTTGGGGAAGAAAGGATTACACCACAAGTGAAGGAGAGTTTAGATGTAACATCTACGAGACAACGGGCAGAGGCACTTGAAGGACTTCTTGAATTATCTGCTGATTTGCTTCAACAAAACAGGCTGCAAGAATTGGCTGTTGTTCTTAGACCTTTTGGCAAAGATAAAGTCTCTCCAAGAGAGACTGCTATCTGGTTAGCTAAAAGTCTTAAAGGGATGATGCTTGATGACTCTAGTAGGAGCTCTTAAACTGTTTGCTCGTGCTGGTATGCTTGCTATCTCCCTCTTTGTGTTTTGTTTTTCACTTAAACATTTTGAACGTAATCCTTGATTCTTTCATTGTGCTATGTTGTATATATTGACATTACAAACGAAATATTCTTGAGCTGCTAGGTGAAATGTATTGAGTACCAACTTTTTTTTGTAATTACTAATGAAAACTCTTGAATGGACAAGTACTGTATTTCACTTTTGTTGATTGAAATCATACCTCTTTTTTTCCCTTTTTCTTTTATCCGTTATTCCGTTTGATCCGTTTGACCGTTTTGAACCGTTTTTTCTATTATACGTTTTGAACCTTAAAGTTAAATTAATAAAACCTTAATAAAACCTTAAAATAATCAAAACCTAAAACTAATAATTACTAAATCCTATTAAAACCTTAAACTAATCAAACTAATATTAAACTAACAACCTTAAACCAGTCAAACCTAAAACTAATAATTACTAAACCCTAGTAAAACCTTAAACTAATCAAACTAATATTAAACTAATAATTAATAAAACCTTATTCATTTATTCAAACCTTAAACTAATAATTAATAAACCCTAATAAACCTTAAACTAATCAAACTAATATTAAACTAATAACTTATAAAACCTAATCAAACCTTAAACCGACCTATATATTAAAATAAATCAAAGTTTTTTTAGACACATGTCACTTTCTTAGAGCACTACACCTTTAATTTCCCGCATCTCTCTCCTATTAAATACATCTATTATATCTATTATAATAAATCAAAGTTTTTTTTGGACACATGGCATATACTTAGAGCACTCCAGCTTTAATTTCTCGCATCTCTCTCATATTAAATAGATCTCATATTAAATAATAATATTAAATATGTTTTTTATACATTTTTTTAAAATTAAAATAAATTAATACATTAAAAATATATTAACATTAAAAAACACATTTTTAAAAAGCAATTTATTATATAATATACAATTTTTAAAAACAATATTTTAAAACAAAATGTTTAGTGAAACAAATATTGAAAAAACTCGTGTTTAAAAAAATAATATAATTATTTTCATTGATGATCAACCCGTGTAATACACATGATATTAACCTAGTCAAATAATAGTTTAAGGTTTTATTAAATAATAGTATGTTTAGGGTTTTTATTAAATAATAGTATGTTTGATTAGTTTAAGAGTTTATTAGGTTTTATTAATTATTGGTTTAATATTAGTTTGAATAGTTTAAGGTTTATTAGGGTTTATAAATTATAAATTTAAGGTTTGATTGTTTAAGGTTTGAATAAATGAATAGAGTTTTATTATTTATTAGTTTAATATTAGTTTGATTAGTTTAAGGTTTAATTAAGGTTTAGTAATTATTAGTTTTAGGTTTGATTAATTTAAGGTTTGATTGGTTTAAGGTTATTAGTTTAATATTAGTTTGATTAGTTTAAGGTTTTATTAGGGTTTAGTAATTATTAGTTTTAGGTTTTATTGGTTTAAGGTTTTATTAGTTATTAGTTTGATTAGTTTAGGGTTTTATTAAGGTTTATTAATTATTAGTTTAAGGTTTGATTGGTTTAAAATTTTATTAAGGTTTTATTACTTTTATTAATACTACTTAATAAACTTAATTTAAATAAAATTAAATGAACTTTATTAAGTAAGAATTTAAAATAACAATATTTCATTAAAATAAATTAATTACACAAGCTTTTAAGTAAAAAAAATAAATATAAAATCTAAATCGAAATTAGTCTTCGGTTTGTGCTTCGGATTGTAGTTCCGGGCTATTGTTCCGCATCCATTCATCCATTGCTTGTTCTTCGTCGGAAAGTGGGATAGTCATTCCTTCCTCAACTTCAACCTCGTGTATTGTTTTTTCTACCTCAAGCTCGCCTTCAAGTAGTGTGTGGTGTTGTACACGCTCTATTGCGTCCAAATGGTCTTCCAAGCAAATGCACATCTCCAATGATGCAGGAGTAAGCCTCGTCCTTCGTATCGATAAAACCCTGCCACTAAGAGAAAAAGCAGACTCCGAAGCTACCGTAGAAGCTTGGACGCTTAGTAAATCATGGGCATGGCAGATAGAATCGGAAATTAGGATTCCTTTTGTTTCCACCAGGCCAAAATATCAAAGTTTTCAAATTCTTCCGGATTAATACCGGAAATCCAATCTGTCCCTATGTACCTTCCAAGTTCGCTACTTACGCTAGTACCTCGGGCCCGTTTAGTTACATTTTGTCTTAAAGTGTTAAACAAATCAAAGTCAACATCTTGGCTTCTACTCAAACTAGAAGCCGCATACATTGTTTGTTGTATGTTAGATGTTTCACCATACTTTTGTAAATAATGATCAAACATATTTTGGAAAAAGATGTTAAAGTTATTTTTAGTATTTGTAGCAAAGTTTGGGTCATCCAAATCCAAAGCACCAACAATTTCATCAATTAATGTTTCACCGTCGGCACCATTGAAACATGGGTTTAATGTTGTCGCACAAGTAAAAACGGCGGCATTTCTTGAAAGTATTTCAATAGTTTTACTTTCATTGGAAGTAACATTTCCCTATATATCTCATTATTCTCACCAGACGATGGAAAATCGTTAATTTTTCTTGTCATTATAAATAATTGTTGAAGAACCAAACAAGACGTGGGATAACACCCGATAAAATTGTTGTTGCATTTTTAAAAGTTCCAAATAAACTAGTGAATTCTTGTATGGCGTCCCAACATAGGCTATTAAAAGATTTAGCCTTTTGTTGTTGGACTAAATTGCTATGAAATACTTCCAAGGTTTTCATTTATCGTAAGACGTTGTTAAACATACACGAAGTCGAATTCCATCTTGTTGGTACGTCCCAAGACGGACCTAAAAAGAGGGGGTTCGTATCCTCACAAAATTTTTGATATTCCATATATCTTCTAATGCTTTTCATAAAAACATCCTTTAACATTTGTTTAAACTTTTCTTTTAACATATTCATTTCAGGAACCGCAAGAGCATCACTCACAACTAACTTAATGATGTGTGCAACACATCTAGTATGAAAAAAGCACCGTTGCATATAAGTTTATATTTAATTTTTAACTTTTGAACCGCATTAGTATTATTTGAAACATCATCAAAACTTATTGAAAGTATTTTATCTTGTAAGTAAAATGTTTGTATTATTCCATCTAACATGTATGACAAATGATCCCCCGTGTGAGGATACAGAAACATTTCGAAGGCAATCGTACGTTTCATCATTTGCCATGAATCGGGATCAATCCAATGCGCGGTAACGCAAAGGTACGATTCAGGCAAACTGTGAGGTGCCGAGCAAACATCCGTTGTTAAGTTAAACCCGGTTTTTAAATTTTGAAAACCCAAAATTAATTCTTGTTTCTCTTGACGCCAATGTTTCAAACAATCAAGTCTAATAGTGGAACGACTTACTTGATGATATCGTGGTTGTAGCGCCTTTTGAATCATCCTCGTCAATAGTGGGTTGTCAAATTGATTGAAAGGCAAACTTTCTTGAATTACTAGGTTTCTCATCATTTCATGAACCATGTCGGGATCGAAATTCCAAACCCCGCACTCTGCAGAAATTTGTGCTTGATCGTTTGCTAGAATATTTTTGACCACAACACAATGCTTCGTCAAATGGCTTCTTAAAGTAATTAGATTCCGGTTTAAGAAAAGTACCGCAACCTTTGCACCGTGCCTTATCGACACCGTTTGACATTTCGCATAAGTCGAAATGTTGAAATAGATCTTTGTTCCTCGTTGTAGTTTTGATTCTAACAACGGTTGGTTCAGTTGAAGTGGATGCACCAACACCAATAAACTTTGAGTACTTCGTGAACTTGCCATGGATGGAATAGAGATTGAATTAAGATTTAATTGCGTAATAGAAGAAGAGATTGAATCGAGAAGTAGGCGATCGTTTTTCGAGCGTTTATGATCGTTTTCGAGCGTTTATGAAGAAGTGATGTTTTGAGATGTTGTGTGATCAAACCAAAACAATCCCCATCTATTTATACTAACGTTTAGGGCAAAACGGTCCAAAAAAAGGTTTAAAACGGCTATAAACAACCATAAAACAGCTAGTTTTTTTTTGGCTCGATCGGTTAACCGGTTAATACCCGGTTAACCCGTCTCAACGGCTATAATTTTGACACCAACGGTCATCAACCCGCTATTTTTTTGAATGTATAACCGGTTAACCGGTTTATAACCAGTCCCCAAAACCGGTTTTGCTTTAACCGGTTACAAACCGGGTTCTCTCAAAAACACCCCAACCGGTTTAAAACTGCCGGTTTTTTCAATTTGCCCAAACCGGTACCAAAAACCGGTTCCCAAACCGGTTTCTAACCTGTTCCAAAACCGAGTCGGTTCGGTTAACCTGTTTTTTTGTACACCACTACCCTATTCTATTAAACTCTATACCATATTATAATCCTTTTCTCTCTCTTAAATACATCAAATTAAAACAACAATTATCTTATCAATTACCATGAAAATTCTCTTTAATTTATTATATTTATACTTTTAAAGAAAGCAAGATTATTTTTACATTTATTTTTTCCGGAAAACATTCCGACCAACATTCCGCAAGAATTCCACATTCTGGCCAATTTTTTTTATTCCTTGGCAACATTTCAACCAACTTTCCGGATAGCATTCCGGCAAGAATTTTGATCAACATCATGATCATATTCCGGCCAATTTTTTATTTTCTTGCAATATTTCAAATTCTGGCTAACATTCCGGTCAAAATTCCGACCTTCATTTCGATTAACATTCTGGCTACTTTTTTATATATTGGCAGAGATTCATATTCCGCTTAACATTCCGAGGCTAAGAATATTTTAAGTTTTTTATTTTCAAGGTAGAAATTCCGACAATAAAATTTTGTCATATGTTCGAATTTTTTGCCAAAATTCAACATCATGTATGTTTTGTTGTATATATGATTTTTTTTTTATATTGCTAATATATAGTTCGTACATTTCATATTTTTTTGACAATTGTATACATATAATTTATTTATATTTTTTTCTAACACCCTATAATAGTATTTTTTAGGTTTTGGTGTGTATATAATTTTTAAACATTATTTCTCAGTTTTATTTTTTCAGTTGTTACATTATTATTACATATCACTGAAATTTAAGATATATATATATTATAGTTGTCCAAATATATTTTTTCATCAATAGTTATAATTTAAATAAATTTTTCGATATTATGTTTTGACTTATTACAATATTCATAAGTTTCTATCATATCTAATAGTGTAATTATGTACTTAAGAATATTTTATGTTTTAAATATGTTTTAGTCGTTATATTAATGTTACATATAACACTACGTTTCTATCATATTCGTTAGTGTATTTATATACTTGTTTTTAAAAAAATTTTAACATATAATTGTTTTGTATATATTTATAATCAATGTTGACATGCCTGTTAATATGTCAACTCGTATTAAGAAGATGTTTCTATCTTCTTCATTTGATCTTTGATCTCTTTCTTTCTTCTCCTTTAATATTCTCTTTAACATAACTTTCACATGTTGTTTCGGGTAAAAATTAACAAGTTTAATTTTTAGCAAAACTGTCACACCCCGAGCCGGCGGGCTGGATCGACTTTCCCGTCGGGCGGAAGGTTCTCGGGGTGCGATATCGTTTGATAATCAAAGTGATCAGAATGTTTACATGGCACATGATATATAAATGAGAAATGCTAACATGACAATGATATATAATTTCAAAGTTAAATTACATTGTTATGTTCATAATTTAACTAAGTAATTCTACCAAAAAGAATCAATGATTTTCTATCTTGTATCTGCACAAGATTTACAAAAGATGATTCATAGTTTTGTCATTCAAAATATGCACAACACAAAATGAAGCTAGGTCTTCTAAAATTCCCCTAGCTTAAGTCCTGAATGCTAGTGATTAAATATGTTCGTCACCTGAGAAAACATGCATTTAAACAAAGTCAACACTAGGTTGGTGAGTTCATAAGTTTAGTAATTGAAAACATTGATTTGTTAACATTCACAGTCACAATGTCATACACAAGTCCTGTTAGTGTTTGATTCCTTTGTCTCACATAATGGTCTCTCCATAGTTATATTTACAAGTAGTATTTCATCCTATCAGTTATGCTTATATATATGGCATATGAAAGAGTCGAGCCTACAACCCGCCCAGACGCCATCCCACCACATACTTAACAGAATTCAACACCACTTGCAATACAACTATGGATACTCATTTGTCACACCCGAGCCGGCGGGCCGGATCGTGTGTCCCGTCGGGCGGAAGATTCCTGAGGCGCAATATCAGGAATGATAATCGAAATGATCAGATTGTTTACATTGCACATAATATATAAATGAGAAACTGCTAATTGAAAATAGAATTACAAAGTTAAATTACATCAGTTTAGTTCATAATTTAACAATGTAAATCTACTGTCAACATCATAAATCTCATATCTTGTATCTGCACAAGATATACAAAATATCTGTAAAATGATGTTTCAAAAGTATGCAGGTCCAAAAGCTAGGTCCTCTAACTGGTATCCTAGTCCAAAAGTAATAACTCCTTAGTTGACCTGTTCGTCACCTGAAAAGTCATGCAAAAAGATCAAGTCAACACATGGTTGGTGAGTTCATGTAGTTTTATAAAAATTGTCACACCCCGAGTCGGCGGGGTTGGATCGGATTCCCCCGTCGGGCGGAAAGTTCTCGGGGCGCGATATCGTGAGTGATAATCATGATGATAAGATTGTTTACATAGCATCAATGTTAAGAATAACTAAAGCACAATCAAGCATTCAATGAGGATTACAAAGTTAAATTACAATATCAATGTTTCTATCTTGTATCTGTACAAGATATCAAAAGTGATTCGTATTATCAACAAAAGATGTGCTTCCAAAATCAACTAGGTCCTCTATCTAGGCCGTCTAGCATGCCATCCAAAGCCTTAGCTTAACCCTGTTCATCACCTGAGAAAGCATGTAAGAAAACAAAGTCAACACAATGGTTGGTGAGTTCATAAAGTTTATAAGTTTAGCAACCCGCCCAGACGCCATCCCACCACATACTAATCCGCATATGACACTGTTGTTAAAATAATTAAGCATTTTACCTACCATTCAACCCATTCCTCGTCATAGCTTTAGTTTACTGTTTCCAAGTTTACAAGTCTATAGCATTCATAAGTATTAGCTTCAAAGTAAGTTTAACAAGCATCATAGTTTCACACGCACCATAGTTTAGCTTTCACTAATCTCATGCGTGAGTACAAGCCCTGCTATAGCAGAAGTTTAGCAATTACATAGCTCATGGCTAGATACAAGCCCTGCTCTAGCAGAAGTTTAGCCATTACATATCTCATGAATTAGTTAAGCTTAGTCTAGCAATTACGTGTCTCCTATACAAGATACAAGCCCTGCTATAGCAGAAGTTTAGCAATTACATATCTTATACATAGAAACAAGCCATGCATACACAAACAATTCAGCAATTACATATCTCATATAAGCAGACAAAACCCCCGTTATAGCATAAGTTTAGCAATTACATGTCTCTTATATAGATAATAGCTTAGCCTTGTCATAGTTTAGCTTTCACGTATCTCAATACATAGGTACAAGCCCTGCTATAGCAGAAGTTTAGCAATTACGTAGCCCATGATTAGATACAAGCTTAGTATTTCACGCGCAATCATAGTTTCAAGCATATAGTTTATCATGAATTTCATAGCATAAGCATCAAGTATATAGTTTAAGCCTCTAGTTTGTAGCATAAGCATCAAGCCTCAAGTTTAAGCATTTAGTTTCTAGCATAAGCCTCAAGCATCAAGTTTAAGCATCCAGTTTGTAAAATAAGCATCAAGCCTCAAGTTTAAGTGTCTCGTTTGTAGCATAAGCATCAAGTCTCAAGTTTAATCATTAAGTATATAGCTTCTCAAGAATAATAGTTTCCAAGTATAAGCTTTGTCATAAGTACCATGATTATGTTTAAAAGCATTAAATAACATTTCAATTATTTATTAAAACGTTTAACATGCTTCTCAGTCCCGAAGTAAAACAAATAAGTTTGAAAAGGGACAAATGAACTCACCTTATATCCGTAGTGGTTGACTAAGTAAAATAAGAATGCACTCGCTCTTTGTTTGTACTTGTTGTGATGTTCACGATCCTGTATTGATTTCATAATGTTTGTAGCTTATAAGTATGTGTTGTAATGATTCGTGAGCGTGTAAGTGTTAGTCCTAAAGTTGACTAACATTCGTGAGTCTTGTCCATTATCCGGCCCGAAGTTCTTATATTAGTTTATATCATGATGAATCTCCTTAATTGTTCAAAGTTTCACACTTAACCTTGAATTACAAGTTTGCATGTTTAAGTAGGGTTTTTAAATCTTTGTGTAGTTTGTTTAAAATTTGTTATCACTTTGTAACAAATAAGGTGATAATCTATGAATGATTTCATCATTCATTTTTATCGTTCGCGCATGAAATCATTAACCTCTTATCTCTATTGGGCCGGATAATTTCTTAGACCTATTAATGTGTAATTGGGCCTAGCAAATGTATGTGTATGGGCCGGCTAAGTGCATTGGGCCGAAAAAATTTCTAGTGGGCCGATATAGTGATTTCATGATTCAATTGTAGGTGAGCCTTGGGCCGATTATATTATACAAGTAGGCCCAATTAAAAGATGATCAATTTGTGGTTATTGGGCCGATGGAATATGGTTTAAATTGGCTAATAAAATGAAATGGGCCACGTCAAAGAGTTTGGGCCGATTGCATGTCTGTTGGGCATGCCTAACGCACAGTCCGAATGAGGTGGTTCCACGAAATGGTTGCATGGCTGAATTAAGGTTCGGTCTTCATGGTTCCAGCGAACCTATTAACAAGGTTCGGCTCTAGTATAGCTTTGATGGTTGTATCAAGTTCGCTTGTGGCTTTGAGTTTCGCTGACTAGAAGGTTCGCTCACATCAGGAAAGGTTCGGTTAGGGCTACTGTGCCTGGGTTCGTTGAACACCTAAAGGTTCGGCAGGGTGTACGAGGGTTCGCGAACAGAAAAGTTGCATGGGAGGGTTCGTTCAGTTGCTGGGTCAACAGGTTCGTCTCATGTGGCCGAAGGTTCGCAACTCCCTCAAGAGGGTTCGCGAGTTATGATGTACATAGGTTCGGGACTTTGCAAGGGTTCGGCCAGGTTGGTTCCCACGAACCTGCAAGTGTGCATAACCATCCTTCATCCTCGAACCAGTGGTTTAGCCATTCCTAGCTGCGGTTTCGAGTATAACAACCCCCGAAATGATGTAGGTTCGAGAGTCAACCCCTAATGATCGGTTGGGTGTATGTGTGTTGAACAATCTAGAAAACCCTATTTCTCACAACTTTGTGGATTCATACCTCGTTTTTCAGTGGATGGATCTTCAGATCGGTTGTACTTCTAGGTAGAGAACGTTTGTAGCTTCGATTTGGCACCAAGAACACGCGATTTCATCACCAAATGAGCAAGATCTTGATGTTTGAAGATGAAGATTTTAGAGAGAGAAAAAGTGACGGTGGAGATGGTTTAGAGAGAGAGAGAATGTGTAATAAATGAGAAAATGAACTCATTTAGGGTTTATATATCCCGTGGGTATTCGGGTTCGTTTCGGTAGCTCGGTTCGCGTTTTCGTCGCGTTTCCGGATTAATACGCGCGTGTTTTATAATTTAAATAAAAGAATTTATTTTAGGATGTGTAAAATATGGTTATTATTAGTAATTATTTTAAATATCATATTCCTTAATTTATTTATCGAAAATTATTATTTTACGTTATCAGTTAATTCCTTCGCGAAATTACGTATTTAATTTAAAGTAATTTCTTTTTAATTCAATTTCTGATGAGTTTCAAAATTGTAAAACAAGAAATATTTTATTTCCTTAAATTTTATGATCGTTCGTTTCGTTTTCGTTTTCGTTTCGTCAGAACGCGTCGCCATCGCGCGTATTCGTTCGAATCGTCATTCGAACGGACACGACAATGGTTTGGCTTTCTGACTTTTGTTTTCTACTTTTCAGTCATTATTTCCGAACGTTAAACTCTCAGAATAATTCGTACAAATCGTCACTTATACGAATAATTCGTCTGTTTAGCATTCCATAACAACAACCGTTATGATTTCGTTTTGTTTAACCTCACATACGTTTATACGTAATAGCATCAAATCAAGTATCTATGTTTCCATTCTGTGTTGTCTGATATGTTTCTGACTGTTTAACCCTAAGGTTTTAATCAGATTTCAGACAATTGCATAATAGTTTCGTATCAAGTATAATGTATCCATAGCATAAACATAGTTTCACGTAATGTGTACCTGAGTTACTGTACGAGTTACTGTTGCGATCATTGTTCCGGCACGCGTCCGGCACTGATGTTACAAAAATGAATTTGAATAACCTTTTGAATGACAACCTTAATATCACACCCCGAGCTAGTGGGTTGGATCGACTTCCCCGTCGGGCGAAAGGTACCCGGGACGCGATATCGCGAGTTATAATCGGAGTGATCAGATTGTTTGCATTGCACATGATATTTAAATGAGAAACTGCTAAGTAAGAATAGAATTACAAAGTTAAATTACATCAGTTAAGTTCATAATTTAACAATGTAAATCTACTATCACATCATAATTCTTCTATCTTGTATCTGCACAAGATATACAAAATAAATTTGTAACATGATGCTTCAAAATATGCAGGTCCAAAAAGCTAGGTCCTCTAACTGGTATCCTAGTCCAAAAGTAATAACTCCTTAATTGACATGTTCGTCACCTGTGAAGTCATGCAAAACTAAAGTCAACACATGGTTGGAGAGTTCATGTAGTTTTATAAAAATGAGTTTGAATAACCTTTGAATGACAACCTTAACCTCACCATTAACCACCTATACCATTCAGTTCAGTATGCTTATATATAGGGCATATGTAGAGTCGAACTTACCGCCCGCCCAACCACCGTCCCACCACATACTAAACCACATGATATATTGTTCCTGGTGATAATTAAACGTTTCATCCCACATCTTTGATTTCATAACATTTGATTCATAGCATTTGATTACCCTGAAAATGTTTACCTTGATCCCCCAAAATGACAACCTTAACCTCATCAACAACCACCTATGCTATCCAATCAAGTATGCTTATATATAGGGCATATGTAGGGGACAAGCCCCAACCACCGTCCCACCACATACCAGACTGCTTAGCATATTGTTGTTAATGATAATTAAGCGTTTCACTCCATTCCCCTTCAATTGAGATTTTGACTTCCACAAATAGATTCACCTTTGATCTCTTGAGTTCACCATGTATTCATGATTACCCCAAAGTATTTGGAGAAATATAATATTATATGTTTAATTAAACTAATAACTAAGCATTTAAATACAACTAAGACATGATGATTGTGCCTTATTTGACTCAATCAATTAGACTTAGTAGTTGGTGGTTGTCCAAGTTGTACCCTCTCACACGTGGCCCATATCAGGCATGACCCACAAGGAGTCTACCTGTATGTGTCGGGACTTTAATGATGCCTATATCAGCTTGACCCATTGGTCTACTGTACATGCCGAGACTTTAAGGATATACTTTGATTCTTGATCTTTATTTGAGTCTCCTGATTTTGATTTGTTTAATAGTTTCCGTTATTGCCCATATAGCTTGACTACAAGAGTCTACTATTTATGCCGGGACTTTCCGCGTGTTACACGTGGTCTTGATTTACATACAACTGACATCCACCTTAGATTAAACAATTATTGATTTCATTAGATCTTAATGATTTCATTATTTCCATGATTCACACATGGTTATGATTCCCATGTTTCACTTGATTCTCCTGATTCTGATCTTTTGATATCCATGATTCCATAATGATTATAGATTCTTGATTAGGATCCTTAGTTTACTGATCACACACTGGATTAGATTCCATTGCATTTGATCTTTAACTTTAGTTATTTTGATTTCACTTTGAATTTAGATTCTTGAATCTGAACTTGATGAACTAAGGGTTTGTTTTAGAGTTTAGAATTAAAGTATTATTCATAGGAGTAATTAATTAACTTGATAGTTCAATCTGTATAACAATTACCTAGACAGGAGTCTAGGAGTATAACAACATATATAAAGCATATAATAAGTAAAAGCATATACGTAAAACAGTTTAAACAAAAAGATTTACGCATGCTTCTCAGCCCCGCGTTTGAAAACAAAAATGTTTAGAAAAGGGGAAATGAACTCACCTGTGTTGCTCTGTACTGTTGTCACACCCGGAGCCGGCGGGCTGGATCGACTTTCCCGTCGGGCGGAAAGTTCTCGGGGCGTGATATCGTTTGATAATCAAAATGATTAGATTGTTTACATAGCACATGATAAATAAATGAGAAATGCTAACATGACAATGAAATAGAATTACAAAGTTAAATTACATTGTTTCCTCATAATTTAACTAAGTAAATCTAATCAAAAGAATCAATGAGTTTATATCTTGTAACTGTACAAGATATACAAAAGATGATTCACTATTTTGTCATTCAAAAGTATGCAACACCAAAAAGTAACTAGGCCTTCTTAAAGTTCACTAGCTATGTCCCTGTATGTCTGGTGACTAAACTTGTTCGTCACCTGAGAAAACATGCATTTTAACAAAGTCAACACTTGGTTGGTGAGTTCATAAGTTTGATAATTGAAAACCTTGAGTGGTTCGCATACACAATCACGTTGTCATAATTGTTACTTGTAGATGTTTGATTCACCCGTTCACCCAATGGCCTCTCCATAGTTGTATTTACATGTAGTACCTCATCCTATTATATATGCTTATATATAGGGCATATGTAGGGGAACAAGTCCCAGCCAACATCCCACCACATATCTAATAGAACTTAACACCACTTGCAGTACAACTATAGACACCCATTATCATTTCACCTGTTCATCCCGTTTGATATTCATCCGTTGTATCGTTGTATCATATGTAGAATAATATGTCAAGAGGGGTTTAGTTATCAAACCGAAGTATTGATAATCCCTCAATGTATTAAGGAAATTAAATTAATTTAATCTGATCCTTGTTATTATTCTATTACCTCTGGGGTTAACTGTTAATCTCTTTTAAATAATAAGAGTGTTAGTTAACCATTTGATATTTGTTCTCAACTTGAAGTGCATAGAGCCTAAAAGGAATCCATTGCAATCCTCACGTAATCAGATTACAATGCATCCTATTTACCTCTACCACTTTGTATTTCCATAGACCTCATCGAAACTGTTACTAGTAATATGACATGAGAGGAAATAAATTCCTCAGTCTACTAGTCAACAAGAAACGATTGATTAATTACAATATCACTGCAGATTAATATC
Organism: Mikania micrantha; assembly: GCA_009363875.1. NCBI lineage: Eukaryota > Viridiplantae > Streptophyta > Magnoliopsida > Asterales > Asteraceae > Mikania > Mikania micrantha. The sequence goes on from SZYD01002574.1 coordinate 20,763, forward strand.
ACCATGTGTCGCTTACCAGACCCTGACTGTTCGTCGCCCTGTCACCGGTCATACGTTACCGGCCAATGATGATTACGATCAACATACCAGCCCTAGAAGCTAAAGGTTTGTCAAACCTATGGTACCATTATGCTATCGTCGGTTTAGTCACATCAAATTAACTGGTCAGCGTTTTGTGAAGGGACTTACAATGATCATACTTGAATACATGGCACATGATTGAAATGATATAATACAGACAGTTCAATAGTAATCAATTGTATAGTGTTTACCAATGTTGTTCTCAATGTTGTGTTCTCGTTGTTGTTAACAAAGTACTATAAGATCTTGTCTTATTATACGATGTTATTTGTTGTGTGAATGATGTTGTTATCATGAAGTTACATTATCATGATTATCATTCCTTGTTGTTCCATATAGTCACCCTGTTGTCACTAAGGTGTGGTAGGAGCCAGTCTTACTACATTTAGTCGACTCAGGTGGTGGATGATACCTGTTTCGTGTTATCTTGTAGTATGCACCGAGTTACAAGCTGAGTGTTATAAGAACTTGTCTTATTACACTTAGTTAACTCTGGTGTTGAATGATATTATGAAGATATATTATCTTCATATCATTCATGTGTGTTGTCATCATGTTCACCTGTGATAATCTCAATGTCTGTTCTTGTAAGAATAATTAAATGTTATAAGATAAAATCTTACAACTATGTTATTCTATTGTGTTGATGATTTATGAAGTTATATTATCATATTCATCTTAGTTGTCTCTGTCATATCATGATCATACAAGCATGCATACAATGATAAACGATAATAAGTCAAGAAATATTATCTAAATCAAAGTATAAGCAATATGTTAAACCAAAACTTTTAATTAAATAAAAGTTAAGCATGTTTTTCAGCCCCGAGAGTTTAAAATCAGTTAAGATTAGAAAAGGGGCGTATGAACTCACCTTGTTGTTGTTGTGGTTGACTTAGCCTAAACAAGAAGGTACGCGCTCTTTGTTGTATCTGTTGTAGCATTCACGATCCTGTATTGATTTCACGTTGTTTGTATCTTATAGGTATAAGTTGTAGGAACTTGTGTGTGTATGTGTTAGCCATAAAGTTGGCTAACACTTGTGAGTCGCGGTCATCCTTCGGCCCTTGTTCATTTACATAGATTTCCTAATACTTAATCTCATTAAGTTGAGTTTAGTATGTGGTTGTAATTTATGATTTATGACTTGACCTTTATTACCTTTGTTTGCCTTTAACTTATTTATAAAAATTTAAAACCATGTCATGATATGTCAATCCTTGCATTGATAGGATCTTTGTAAATTAACCCAAATCATGAATATGGCTTTGGTTTATTGTTTAAGGTTTGTCTTGCTATTTTGTTCAAACTTGAATTGTGTAGTTACCCAATATTTATAGGCTCAATGTGTTAGGTTATATCATTAACCATGTGGGCCGAATAATACATGGGCCGTAGGAGATGGTGGGCTGTTTTTAACCATCATGGGCCGAATACTGAGAATGGGCCGAGTAAACCACGTGGGTCTAATGGTTGGGCCAAATTTGCTGTGGCCGTATGAGAGCCTAGGCCGCCTAGAGGCCATGGGCCGGATGCTTGGGCTAACTGTATGTATGGGCTAAATAACTGGGCCAGATAAATTTGATGGGCCGCAACAACTATTGGGCCGACTGAAATGTGGCTACTGGGTCAATTGAGGCTGCCTTGTCCGAATGGAAGTTGCTCAGTCAATGAGGGGGGTGGACCGAATGAAATTTGCATGGGCAAATGGGGGTGGCCTGTCGAATGGTGGCTGAGAGAATGGAGGTGGGCGAGTGAGCAGCAGCCGGCGAATGAGGGTGATCGAATATGGGTTTCTCATTCGGCAACCAGTAGGTCGGGCGGCCTAAGGGTTTCGACCCAGGGTGAAGTCATGCCAAGAGGTGTTGTTCCATGGTGGTGTTATGCAAGATGTGTTTTCGGGGGTGTAGGTCTCGAAGGAGAGGATGTAGAACCGGTTATGGTTGAAGGTCACACAAGAGGGTGAAAACCCTATTTTTCGTGATCTTTGCAACTGATTACCTCGAATTTCAGTGGGTTTCACTCCAGATCCTTTGTACTTTCGTGTAGAGGAGGTTGAGAGCTTCGATTAGGTTCAATAATCACTTGATTTCGTTGAGGTTTGAGTGAGTTATGGACGATTGAAGGTTAGGGTTTCTAGAGAGAGGGAATCCGGGAGAGAGGTTTTAGAGAGAGAAAGTGAAGAGAGAAATGAGGGAAATGGCCTCATTTAGAGTATTTATACTCTGGGGGTGTTCGAAATTGTTTTTGTTGTTCGGTTCGCGTCTTCGTTGCGTTTCCGGATCGTTACGCGCATGTTCTTACAGATTTCAATAAAAGAACTTGTTTTTAATATTTTTAAAGGTGGTTATTCCTAGTAAATGTTTTATATTTATTTTCTTTATTTTATTATCGTTCGAATCGTTCGAATCGTCACCCGAACGAACACGATGGTGGTTTGGGTTTCTGAATTTTGTTTTCTACTTTTCAGTCGTTATTTCAAAACTTTAAACTCACAGGTATGTTTGTGTGAATCGTTACCCACGCAAACACACTGTCAGTTCGTTGTTCAGAAATAACACTGCAATTGTGTTTGAATTGTGTTTCCTCACTGACGGACTCAACTATACTTCCTGTTTTCACATTTTTTTCGTAATGAATTATCGGTCATCTGATTCTTGTCATCTATGGATACCAAATCGCAACCGATATGTTTTTGTTGTTTACTTGTACACTGTTGTTTCTCTTGATTTGTTGAATTAATTGTACTTAGGTTTTCACCTAAATACTTACAGCTGTTGTTTATCGTGAGTTGTTGTACTTACGGTATTTAAGTTTTCACTTAAATACGTACAACTGTTTCTTGTTTTCTGAGTTCTGTTATCACCAACACTGTTCATGCATTGTATTTACACATAGTAAATAGTGAAAGTACACATACCGTACGGATTTGCCGGACGATCAGGTACTGGATGTCACAGTCTCCCCTTGTTAAAGAAATTTCGTCCCGAAATTTAAGCATCATTGTCGGGCACTTCTTCAAATAGGTGGGGATACTTTGTCTTCATGTTGTACTCGCGTTCCTAGGTAAATTCTGGTCCACACTTGGAGTTCTATCGAACCTTTACAATAGGGATATGGCTTCGTTTCAGTCTCTTGACTTCACGTTCCATGATGTCTACAGGTTCTTCAATGAAATGTAATTTTTCATCAACTTGTATCTCTTCCAGAGGTATGATCAATGATTTGTCCGCGAGATATCGCTTGAGGTTTGATACATGAAATACATCGTGTACTCCGCTGAGTTCATCAGGGAGTCTGAGTCTGTATGCCACAGGATCTATGCGTTGAGTTATCTCAAACGATCCGACATACCTCGTTGCTAGTTTGCCTTTAGCCCCAAAACGAACTAGCCCTTCCATGGGAACACTTTCAACATGACTCGGTCATCCACTTGGAATTCCAAAGGCTTTCGCCGTTTGTCTGCGTAACTCTTTTGGCGGCAACGTGTTGCTTGTAGTATTACATATCAGTATAGGAAAGAACAAATCAGGATGTGGTCTGATCCAAGAATGATAGACAGGATCCACAGGAGAGATGCTCCAGCTGCTTATGCAAGAAGAATTAAAAAGGTAATAAGTGCTGATATTATGTTGGGATCTGTGCTTGATCCTTGGGAAATCATAGGAGATTTTAAAAGTGTTTATAACTCTGGTTTAAAAGCCCCCAAGTTTCTAGAGAATAAGATGATCAAGAAAGGGTTGATATACAGAAAACTGGAAGGGGTAAAACAGAATGAATTACCATTATTTCTGGAAGGGAAGCATCCAGATGAGTTTGTGTACAGAGAGATAACAAGGGTGGAGCTACATGATGGGACAACGGCCAGGTACTTATCAGAGTACTATGGACCTGAGTCATTTTTTGAAGGTGAACCAGAAAGGCTGACTCCTGAAGAAAAGGTGATTTTGCTGGAAGCCTATGTCAGGGAGTCCTTCAGACTTATCTATGATCAATAGCTTCAATGAGAGGGGTAAATGCTCATAGTCCATTTCCCCAATGGAGTTCCCTCTCATACTTTGACAGTCAGATTTTCAGAAGCTGTTGATTACCAGGCCTGCACTTAAATTGGTCATTTTGAAGCTGATCTCAAAGAAAAAGACAGATCTTTCAGCCTGGGATACCAAATAAGTGAGACAGTCAATAATTAGAGGTTTTTGGCTGCATTGGTTCAGGGGGAGTTTGTTGGACTAAAAGAACCAATGAGCCTGATCAGAAAAACCTCTAAGTCTCACAATACACACAACAACTGAAGAATAACACAACAGCTGATATTCACTTTGCAGAGTTACAAGATCTGAAGTTATTCACAACAGCTGAAGTGTTAGTCTTCAGATGTTGTGATGTTAATTTTGTCTTCAGTAGTTTTCTTTCAATATTTGTAAAAGTCTGATGAGTATTTTACTCATCAGATGTTGAAGTTTAATTTCAGTAGTTTTAGTTCTTCAGTAGTTGTAAGAGGTTGTCTTCAGTAGTTGTAAACATCCTCAGTAGTTTTGGTTATTTCAGTTGTTATCTTTTGTCTGTTAGGTGTCAACATCATGTGACATCATCAGACGTCACTGTTTCTATATAAGGGCAGTTGACATATTGTATCTGTAACGAAGTTAGTGCGAATTGAATGAGATTATCCCTTTTGCAGAATTCTCTTTCTATAACAACTTGTGCTTTACTGTTCTATTAGATTAACTTTGTTCTTGCTAATTTTGAGCTAATTCATCGTTGAATTCCGCTGCTATAACCTAATATTGATCAAATGAGAACATCTGATCCTACACAATTTCCAGCCCTAACATCTTTCTAGGCCCAAATAGCCTGGCCCAAGTGATCTTCCATTCGGCCCAAGTGATTTCCTCGGCCCAACATCATTGTTTTAGACCACATGATTAATCCGGCCCACCTACAATATAAAACGGCCCAAGGATTTACTAACTCGGCCCAATCAATTACTTTCCGTCCACACATCATGGTTACCTTGTGGGATCACTTGGAAATCCTTAAGCTCAACATTCTCAAGTTCTGGCCCATTATGATCTAATTGGCCCAAGAATGTATGAGGTTGGTCCAATATAGCTATACAACTCACTAGTAGTATCTTGGCCCAAGACTTGATCCACATTTGGCCCATATGTTTAAGGATACAAACTAATACTTAAATTAAATGAAGTCATATAACATGCAAAGAATTTCATGTTGATTACTATAAAATGGTGAAAGATTTTAGAAATGATGCTTGCAAGCTCTAACTTTTATAACAATGATGTCACCAACCATTTGGATCCAAAGGTGATAACGAGGGCAATAAACATATAATACGTAGATATGTTATATTACCAATAAGTAATAACAAGTACATAAGGGCCGAATGATTACCGAGACTTACAAGTGTTAGCCAATGCTAAGGCTAACACATACACGCACACAAATACTAACAACTTATACTTATGAGCTACAATAACATGAAATCAATACAGGATCATGACCATAACAACAAATACTACAACGACCGCGTGCATTCCTGTTTTACTTAGTCAACTACTTCAAATGCAAGGTGAGTTCATTTGTCCCTTTTCAAACTTATTTGTTTTTACTTCGGGACTGAGAAGCATGTTAAACATTTTTAATAAACTATTGAAATGTTATTTAATGCTTTTAAACTTAAACATGATGCTTATATTGATGCTTATGCTTAGAAACTAGTATACTTTGAGAAGCTATAAACTTGATACTTATACTACAAACTAGAAGCTTAAACTATATACTTGAGGCTTACGCTATAGACTTGAAGTCTAAACTTTATGCTAGACGCTTATGATATAACTTAATACTTAAACTTTGAGCTAAATACTTATGCTATAAACTATGTGCTTAAACTATACATTTGATGTTTAAATTATAAACCCTATGTTTAAATTACATACTCAATGTTAAGGCTTTGAAAATACTTATACTAAACACTAATACTCTATATAAATATTTCAGAAAGTTAATGTTCTACACTCTTAGTAAAGTGTTAAATTGTTTTACACTTACAATTATTTGCTTAAACTTAACTTGAAAACTTATATGCTTAGAAATACTTATATGCGTGAGATACTTGAAATACTTGAATGCTTGATATACTTGAAATGCTTGAAAACACGTGAATGCTTGATACACTTGGAATGCTTGAAACACATGAATGCGTGATATACATGGGATGCTTAAACAAAAGACTGATTGACCGCCGCGTGTTGACCTGTGTGTCAACCCCTACTAGTCATCAGTGAAACTATGTGAATGCGTTAAACTTGTAAGCTTAAGCTATAGGACATTGTAAAACAGACTGTTGGCCGCCACGTGTTGACCTAGGTGTCAACCCCTACTAGTCATCAGTGTTCTTCCTTGTCAGAGTCATGTAAGACAGACTGATTGGCCGCCGCATGTTGACCTAGGTGTCAACCCCTACTAGTCATTCAGTGTTTTTCTTGATTTATCCATGGTTATGACAAGTGACTAGAATGATTTGGGTTCTTCTAGTTGACTTTGTGTCAACTTGAAGGTTTCTCAATCATATCACGTCACGAGTCATATTTAGGACCATTATGGATGGATGCTGACTTCCCTAGGGTGTTCAGCTGTCCAAAATGGTGCCTCTTAAACTCAATACTTATATGATATGGAAATCAGGGTAGTGGAGTGCAACGCTTAATTATCATTAACAACAATATGTTAAGCAGCCCGGTATGTGGTGGGACGATGGCTGGGGCTAGTCCCCTACATATGCCCTATATATAAGCATACTTGGTTGGTTAGCATAGGTGGTTGTTAGTGAGGTTAAGGTTGTCATTTCGAGGGGAAACAAAGTAAACATTTGCATGGAAAAACAAATGCTAAGAATCATATGTCATGGAATCAAAGTAGTGGGATGAAATGCTTAACTATCGTTAACAACAACATGTTAAGCAGCCCGGTATGTGGTGGGACGGTGGCTGGGGCTTGTCCCCTACATATGCCCTATATAAGCATACTTGGTTGGATAACATAGGTGGTTGTTAGTGAGGTTAAGGTTGTCATTCAGGGAATCAAGGTAAACAATTACAGGGTAATCGAATTCAATGAATCAAATGTTATGGAATCAAAGATGTAGGATGAAATGCTTAATTATCATCATGAACAATATATCATGTGGTTTGGTATGTGGTGGGACGGTGGCTGGGCGGACGGTAAGTTCGACCCTACATATGCCCTATATATAAGCATACTGAAACAGATGGTATAGGTGGTCAATGGTGAGGTTAAGGTTGTCATTCAAATGATTTTCAAACTATTATTACATACAAACTACATGAACTCACCAACCATTGTGTTGACTTTGTTTTCTTACATGTTTTCTCAGGTGACGCACTGGATTAAGCTAAGATTCAGGATTACATGCTAGGATGCCCGAATATAGATCCTAGTTGACTTTTGAAGAAGCACATCTTTTGAGATGAATATGAATCTCTTTTGATATCTTGTACACATACAAGATAGATATATTTGATTCTTTTGGATAGGTTTACTTAGTTAAATTACCAAACCTTGACATTTGTAATCCTAGTTAATGTTTTATTGTGCTTAATTATTCTTAACATTGATGCTAGGTAAACAATCTGAGCATCACGATTATCATTCACGATATCGCGCTCCGAGAACCTTCCGCCCGACGGGGACTTCGATCCGACCCCGCCGGCTTGGGGTGTGACATGGCCGAACCTTCTAATCCACGAACCAGGGTTTCCTTAGCTGAACCTTAGGGTGGCAAACCCTCGGCCAACGAACCCAGCTGGCAGCGAACCCTTGTCTGACCGAACCTCCTGACTCACGAGCCATCAAGGGCCGAACCCTCCATGTCAGCCAAACCATGAATGCCATGAACCTGGACCACTTATGAATTAGCCGAACCTTTTCTCTCAACGAACCCACGTGCTGCCAACCTATTATCCTAGCCGAACCTTCTACTTGGACAAACCAGAAGCATGATTAGCGAACCTATGTATGCCAAGGAAGACTTAATAGGTTTGTTTAACCTAATTAGCCTAACCTGAGACCCTCTAAACCTACTGGATAACAGCGAACCTATAGGTTGTGAGCAGCGAACCTGGGTCTTTCACTCGACCCCTTCCACATGCAGCTCATTTGGCCAAGCCCTCCCTCGATCATGCGTGATTTGGCCAACTCTAATTAGGTGCATGAAGGGGATGATAGTATGTGTGTGCATGGGGTGAATTAGGGTTTTCCTCACATGAAATTTTCCTTGTGTAATTTAAAGATCAAACAATAAAAGGTATTTAAGGCCAGGGTATTGATTTGGGATAGGCTTAAACATCACATGGAAATTCAACATAATGGGAAACCAGGTGGATCAGAAATAAAAGCCTAATAGGTTGGAGTGTGGCTAACTACTAACACTTAAACCTTAAGAAGAGTCATAATACGCATCACTTAATTGGATGACTTAAGTTGACTATCTATATTGAATTATTCAAAGATCTTGATTTGTGATCATTTGGGAAAACAAAGACTAGCAATGGGCCGAGGTGGGCCCAATGGGCCTAACCTAAGCCCATCATATGCTAAATGCCATTTCAATTAAGTTAATGATATTTTAATAAAAGAAAATGTTTTGTGAACTTTATTAAATTTAAAATAAATGAATTTGACTTAATATTTAACTTAAAATGAATTAAATTAGAAATGTGTTAATTAAAGAACTTGTTATGATTAACTGTTGGGATACAGGTTACAAATGGGTAGCTAAGTTAGACTAGTTAGATTAAATCTTAGAATCACATTACTACATAGGACACTTAGTTGCACAACGAGACCAAACCTTCAGATACGACGACAAATACATATACTTATCGTATTCGAATTCTTTTAACACAACTCAGGAACTGAAGATACATAGTCTACAAACAAAGAGCGCGCATTTTGTGGTAGTATAGTACAGAGCAACACAGGTGAGTTCATTGCCCCTTTTCTAAACATTTTTTTTTAAACGCGGGACTGAGAAGCATACATAAACCTTTTTACTTAAATTGTTTTACGTAAAGACTTTTACTTATTATTTGCTTATTATATATGCTTGTTTATACTCCTGGACTCCTGTCTAGGTAATTGCTATACAGAATTAACTATCAAGTTAATTAAATTACTCTTATGAGTAATACCTTAATTCTATAACTCTAAACAAACCCTTAGTCCTTCAAGTTCAAATTCAAGAATCTAAATTCAAATTGGAATCAAAAGAACTAAAGCTTAAGATCAAATTCAATGGAATCTAATCCAGTGTGTGATCAGTAAACTAAGGATCCAAATCAAAAATCTAAAATCAAGAATCTATAATCATTGTGGAATCATGGAAATCAAAAGATCAGAATCAAGAGAATCAAGTGAATCATGGGAATCATAACCGTGTGTGAATCATGGAAATAATGAAATCATTAAAATCTAATGAAATCATTAATGCTTAAGTTAAGGTGGATGTCAGTTGTATAGAAATCAAGAACACGTGTAACACACGGAAAGTCCCGGCATAAATAGTAGACTCTTGTAGTCAAGCTATATGGGCAATAACGGAAACTATTAAACAAATCAAAATCAAGAGACTCAAAGAAGATCATGAATCAAAGGATATCCTTAAACTCCCGGCATGTACAGTAGACCAATGGGTCAAGCTGATATGGGCATCATTAAAGTCCCGACACATACAGGTAGACTCCTTGTGGGTCATGCCTAATATGGGCCATGTGTGAGAGGGTACAACATGGAAAACCACCAACAACTAAGTCTAATTGATTGAGTCAAATAAGGCCCAATCATCATGTCTTAGTTGTCTTTAAATGCTTTATTATTAATTTAATTAAACATTCAATATTACATTTCTACAAGTTCTTTGGGGTAATCATTAATACATGGTGAACTCAAAAGATCAGAGGTAAATATATTTGTGGAAATTAAAATCTAAATTGAAGGTGAATGGAGTGAAACGCTTAATTATCATTAACAACAATATGCTAAGCAGTCCGGTATGTGGTAGGAGGGTGGCTGGGGCTTGTCCCCTACATATGCCCTATATATAAGCATACTTGATTGAATAGCATAGGTGGTTGTTGATGAGGTTAAGGCTGTCATTTCGGGGGATCAAGGTAAACATTTCCAGGGTAATCAAATTTTATGAATCAGATGCTATGAAATCAAAGATGTGGGATGAAACACTTAATTATCACTAGGAACAATATATCATGTGGTTTAGTATGTGGTGGGACGGTGGCTGGGCGGACGGTAAGTTCGACCCTACATATGCCCTATATATAAGCATACTGAACTGGATGGTATAGGTGGTTAATGGTGAGGTTAAGGTTGTCATTCAAAGGTTATTCAAACTCATTTTTATAAAACTACATGAACTCACCAACCATGTGTTGACTTTATTTTTGCATGACTTCTCAGGTGACGAACAGGTCAACTAAGGAGTTATTTCTTTTGTACTAGGTTACCAGTTAGAGGACCTCGCTTTTTGGACCTGCATATTTTTGAAACATCATTTCACATATTATTTCGTATATCTTGTGTAGATACAAGATTGAAGACTTATGATGTTGATAGTAAATTTACATTGTTAAATTATGAACTAAACTGATGTAATTTAACTTTGTAATTCTATTTTCATTTAGCAGTTTCTCATTTATATGTATCATGTGCAATGTAAACAATCTGATCATTCTGATTATCACTCACAATATCGCGCCCCAGGAACCTTCCGCCCGACGGGGAAGTCGATCCAACTCGCCGGCTCGGGTGTGTCACCATAGTAGCATCGGATGCGCACCATTCGAGGCTTTGTATGGTCGAAATTGTCGATCACCGATCTGTTGGACTAAAGTGGGAGATAACCGTATAACTGGGCCAGAGCATATTAAGGAAACTACTGACAAGATTGCTCAGAGTAAACAAAGGTTACAAGCAACAAGGAGTAGACAAAAGAGCTATGCCGACACACGGCGCAAGCCGTTGTAATTCCAAGTGGGAGATCGTGTCATGTTAAAGGTATCCCCATGGAAAGGCGTAGTCCGTTTTGGGAAGAAGGGTAAGTTAGCACCACGATACGTGGGACCGTTCGTGATCATCGAACGTATTGGTCCTGTCGCGTATAGACTGAGATTACCAGATGAACTCAGTGGTGTGCATGACGTGTTTCACGTCTCAAACTTAAAGAAATGCCTTGCTGAGAAGTCACTCGTCATTCCAATTGAAGAAATTCAAGTGGATGAACAGCTACACTTTATTAAGGAACCATTGGAGATTATGGATCGCAAAGTTAAGCACCTAAGGCGAAGCCGTATTCCGATTGTAAAGGTTCGTTGGAACTTAAAGCGCGGAGCTGAGTTTACTTGGGAACGCGAAGATCACATGACGTCCAAGTATCCCCAACTGTTTATAGAGGAAGACGTACCTGATAACGATTCTTAAATTTCGGAACGAAATTTCTCTAACAAGGGGAGACTGTAACATCAGTACCGGAAACGTCACTGGAACAGTGATCTCAACAGTAACTTGAACAGTAATCATGTACAAACTATACATGTTTCATTTCATGTCATAATCATATCATATATCATTATCGCTTCGTGTAATCAAACAGCAAATTCAGAATCAGTTCAGGGAAACAGAACTCAGAAACATGGTTCATCAGTCAGATAATTATCTGGAAATACAGAACCATCATGTGATTATGTGTTAGGATTTTATTATGTATAATCGTATGTGAGGCTTTACATAACAAAACAACACGGATGTTGTTATGTGAATGCTAAATCGACGGATTATTTGTGTAGGTGACGATCTATACGAATATATCTGAAAGTTTAACTTTCTGAACGATATCCAATAATTAGAAAACCATATTGAAAAGTATGGTTATCTTCGTGCTCGTACGGGTGACGATTCGAACGAATACGCGCGACGACTGTACGATTCGATTTTAAACAGTTAATTAAATATTTCGGAAATTTTAAAGTTAAAGGAAGATATTTAGTTAATTTACTAGGAATAACCACCTAAAATAATTTTATAAATCTTATTTTAAAACCGAGTCGTTTCGTTACGAAAATGACTAAAATCCAAAGTTTTACGCGAAACCGAACAAACCCGAACGAACCCGGGTATTTTTTGAACCATTTATGAAGGCATTTATTTCCCTCATCTTCCCCACCTACCAGATTTTTATCCCAAAATTCGTTCTACTCTCTCTCTTCTTTCTCTCTTTAGAAACCAAAGCTAGATATCCTTCAAATCTTCACGAAATTGTGAGATTTTGGTGTCAAAACGACCACCATAGCTTGTAGATTACAAAAGTACAGAGGATATAAGCTTTCATCCATCAAATTTGAGGTAAAATAAGAAATAGATTCGGTTTTTAGGGTTTTTGAAACCCTTTTCATCGGCCCCTTTACCAGCCGGTTTTAACCCATTTTAAGCCATAGGAAACACATCACAACACTTTAGAATGAAGTAGGAATAAGTGATACCACATGGGTTTGTCTTAAACCTTTATTGTTGATGGCTGCCATTCTAAAATTTTGGTGGGCCGAATGACATCACCAGTTGGCCGAATGGCCATCATCCTTTGGCCGAAAGGCCCTTGGCCAAAGCACCATTGATGTAACACCCCGACCGATGGCGGAAACCTCGGGATGCCACGAGGGATGTGTAGATTGTTCAAAAGCTCGTGGGTATCTAAATCAAATCATCATATATCATTCAATCAACCAAAATAATTACACAAAAATAATGTCTATCATGAATTAGTTACATCAAATACAAAAGAGATTTAGCTATCTAACAAAATTCTATTCGCCAGAAATTCAGTTATTTAGCTAAGTCCAAGGTCCTATATGATGATGTCCAAAAGTGTAAGTCTTCTTCCTCAACCTACTTAGCTTCATTACCTGAAACATGTGAAAATCAAGTGTCAACTACAAAGTAGTTGGTGAGTAATCATAAGTTTTATATTTAAAACAAATGTTTTTCATAAGGGTTTCAAGAGTTTATATTTTCTTGATAACATCCGCATGAACACCTGTGAGATAATCCAACACAATATACAGTTACACGGTCAAAACACATAATCCAAACACATAACCACATATATTAATAAATCGTAAATAATCAATCATATGTTCAATCAACCAAACACAATCCAGCAATATTCTCAATTAATATAAGTGACCATACATGTATCATTGTATATGACCGAGGTCAATGACAACGACACACGTAGTTGTGGAAACATCCACGTGAGAATACATGCAAACATTAAGGAAGACCGAAGTCAACCACAACGAATACACGGAGTCGTCGCGAATGACATAAAGTCATTAGCTTAAACTCATGGAATAGTGACAATACATGCAGTCATTACAGATGACCAAGGTCATTAGTAACAACTCATGGAATATGACAATCCATAACTATGGATCTCATACAAGCAAACAAGTGTCATCCCTGTGTTATCAAGTCAATATATATATTGGTGTACATGTTTCACCTCCGAGTTTAAAAACAAAATAGTTTAAAAGAAAGGGAGGTTATGAGAACTCACTTGACTCCTTAGTATCAGTGTTTTCATATGATGCGCGCTCATGTAAGAGAACTCCAAAGCAACTCAACAACCTGTATTTATCGCGTATTTGAGTTCATGATTATGAGTGTTTCATTTATTGCAAATGTTCGTAAGTATTTACTTTTGATGTTCCATTGTTTCGTTAACTTAGTTTAATTATTCTAAGTTACGCCGTTACACCTAACACTTTATCACCTACTATCATATAAAGATATTTTGAACTCGTTAGTGTTTGATTATCATATATATATATATGGTGATTTTCTTTAACTAATTAAACAACATTACACATATTTATGGGTTGTAAAGATATTGTCCTTACAACTTAGATAGATACGTTCGTCGTTGCATGCATGTGTAATCATTTATATACACCACAATTTAAGTTATTAAAACTTAATGTAACATTTAAAGAAATTCGATTTGAATTATTCAAACCCATTGTTTAAAATAAATTCCTAACTTATGTTTTTAAGAAAAAGGTGGTGATCCTTTCGTTCAACTTGTATGCATACGTTCTTATAGTTTCCCATGACCTTTGATCATTCTTTTCCCTAATTAAATGAACTTAGGTCTTGTTCTGCAATGTGGGCAGCGAACCTATGGTATGGATGCCCTAGATTCGGCCACTTTAGATCACAATAGGTTCGGCCAACAGATGAACAAGGGTTCGGCCCAAGTTGAGGTTCGCTCGCCATGCCCTTACGCAAAAGGTAGGTTCGGCTTTAGGGAGATCCGGCCCAAGGGTTCGTGTGGTGACTAGGGTTCGTGACATTTATAGTTCACATGCATGGAGGTTCGTAGGGTTAGAGACCTTCAGCTAAGACCAAGGTTCGCTGCGCATGTTATCTAAGGTTCGGTGGAACTCGCCATAGGGTTCGTCCGAGATAATAAGGTTCGCAAGTTACATCGTTCGCCTAGCTAGGGTTCATGAGCCTAGGTTCGTCCCTAGTACAAGGGTTCGGCTTCCATGGATCTGGGTTCGCCACAACTAAGGAGGGTTCGGCTGGCACCATGCTAATTTGAACACATAAGGTTCGTTGCAGGCTGCTGGTCAAGGTTCGTTGATGCTAGGGTTTGCCTAGAAAGGTTCGCATGATGGAATAGGTTCGGCCAAGGAGCCTCAGCCTGACCATGCACAGGTTCGCCAACCTGCTCAGCTCCCATAGGTTCGGCAGATCGAGATTTTAGGGATGACCATCGATCATCACCATGTTCGAGCCTCAATGTGTCGCGGGTTTGTTCCTATGTGATATACCCAAGCACGATATAGGGCTTTTGTAAGGGAAAACTCGTTCAAAGAGATAAGATAATAACCGGTTTCTATGTGAATGAAAACTAAAAGAAACATGACAGATTTACCTTCAATTCGTGCTCAAATGATGGGTTTTCTTGGTATCGTCTTGTTCTCCTTGTTCTTGTGGTCGTTTTGGCACCAAGATCTCACGATTCCGTCAAGAAACGAACACGAAAAGCTAGAGAGAAGTTAGAGAGAGAAAGCTTTGACGTGGGTGTGTTCTAGAGAGAGAAATGCAAGATGAGAAATGAGAAAGGAGGTGGTAACCTCCTTGCTTATATCGCGTGTGGTCCCCGCGTGTTCGGTCTCGTTTTTATCACGATAAATTATATTAGATGCTCGGTTTTTAACGAAAAACATACTCAAAACATAACCCATTAAATACATTGTTTTCGTTATTTTTAAAAAATTTTAAATAATTTATTTCGTAAAATGATGCCGTTCCATTTTTACTAAATTAATTATTTAAATAAATGATTTATTCGGTTTTGTTTTAGGTCGTGATTCCTAATAAATATTTTTTTTAGTTTTCATTTATTAATTTAATATCGTTAATATTATTTAATTATCTCGTTGAAGCACTTTACTTACGTACGTATTCGTAAAGATCGTCACCTTTGCGAATACAACGCTTGTGTCGTATTTCGATTTGATTTACAATTTATGGAATATCGTTTCAGAATATTATTCTTAATAATTATATTCGTGTGAATCGTCACCCGCGCGAATACATTATCAAGTTAATATCTCTGAATTAATACTCGCGTTTAAATTATGTTCGTAACCTCACCACCGCGTATCCATTTCCAATTAAACTTTTATTATTTTATTATCTTAAATATTATCAATCCCAATCCAAAACCCACTAAACTAAGTCACTGACGCATCCATGATAGACCGAAATATGCATATGTATAGGGCATATGCAGAGGTAGATCGCAATCTCCCCTACACCGTCCCACCGCTATTTCGATAAACCATGACCATGTGTCCTTGACAATGTTTAGCAACCGAACATAACAAACTCCTAATTCCTTTCATTTCAAACCAAAATCCATGATTCCGGGTTATCATCTGCGATAAACTCCCTAGTCCTGTTTAGTTGAGCTACAACTAAACTTCCCATGGTTTACGCGTATAATAATATATTCTAATTATGTATACCAATAACAGTGATAATCATCAAATAACACATCATCATTAATAATTATAAATCTCAGGTCGTAACAGTACAATCGTACGGATGTACGGACGTAAGAGCGACCGGAAGTACAGTGATGTTACAATTGATTTGCCGAATAGAAAATAGCCGAAGCAGCCATCCCCTTTCACTCAGCCAATACTCATTCGATCGGCCCAATACCCATACGGTCGGCCCCAACTCCTTCGGCCCTCATTCTGTCGCCCAACACCTATTCGATCGGCCAGCCAGTCGGCCTTGACCCGGCTCAGTCGGCCCAAGCCATATTCGGGCCAAGTCATTCGGTTGGGTGTCCTCCTTCGGCCGAACTCCTCATGCGGTCAAAGGGTCCATTTTTTCGGCTCACCCTCCTTCGGTTCATGTCCCTCTTGGTTGGACCTTTTGGTTGGACCCATGGATTGGGGACTAAGAAATCATGGGCATGAACTAGAGAGAAAGAATGTGTATTGCATGCATGGAACCTTAATGGGTACGTATGCATGGAATTAGATTTCTCATATGTATGCATGGGATATTAGGGTTTTCTAAAACATGAAATCTCATAACTAATGATGTTATCATCTAAACAAGAGTTGACAACACCATTTTGGGATCAAAACATAGGAGAAATCATAAAGGATCAAAATGTTAACATGAGGTTTGGGTGTTGATGTAGTGATTAACACCTATTCCTTAGGAAAATCCATAAAGATATGTAACTAACCTAGATGATTTATCCAAATTATCTAGGATTAGTTAATCAGAGTATTGATAAGAAATCACTTGGAAATCAAAGTCTAATAAATGGCCCGAGGTTGGCCCAATGGGCTTAACCCAAGCCCATCATGGTAATTATACTTATCTTTTAAAATTCATTATGTTTTTAAAAAAGAAAAATGATTTATAAACTTTATTTAAATTAAAAAAACGATCTTGACTTAATGTTTAACTTAAAGTGAATTAAATTAGAAACGTTTTAAATTAAGAACTTGTAAAAACGAATTATGGAATTAGGGTTACTAATGGGAAATAAGTTAGACTAGTCAGATGAAATCTTAGAAGCACATTAGTAAGATAGGACACTTAGTCGCACACCGAGACCAAACCTTAAATACGACGACTATTATAAATACTTATCGTATTCGAATTCTTTTAAAAAAACTTAGGGACCGAAGAAACATAGTCTACAACAATGAGCGCGCATTTTGTGGTTGTTCAATACAGAGCAACATAGGTGACTTCATTGCCCCTTTTCTAAACATTTTTGTTTTCAAACGCGGGGCTGAGAAGCATGCGTAAGCCTTTTTATTTAAACTGTTTTAGGTAAATGCTTTTACTTATTATATGCTTTATATGTGCTTGTTCATACTCCGAGACTCCTGTCTAGGTAATTGCTATACAGAATTTACTAACAAGTTACTAATGGGTGTCTATAGTTGTACTACAAGTAGTGTTAAGTTCTATTAGATATGTGGTGGGATGTTGGCTGGGGCTTGTTCCCCTACATATGCCCTATATATAAGCATATCTAATAGGATGAGGTACTACTTGTAAATACAACTATGGAGAGGCCATTGGGTGAACGGGTGAATCAAACATCTACAAGTAACAGTTTTGACATCGTGATTGTGTATGAGAACCACTCAAGGTTTTCAATTATCAAACTTATGAACTCACCAACCTAGTGTTGACTTTGTTTAAATGCATGTTTTCTCATATGACGAACAGGTTTAGTCACCAGACATACAGGGACATAGCTAGTGAACTTTAAGAAGGCCTAGTTACTTTTTGGTGTTGCATACTTTTGAATGACAAAACAGTGACTCATCTTTTGTATATCTTGTATAGTTACAAGATATAAACTTACTGAATCTTTTGATTAGATTTACTTAGTTAAATTATGAGGAAACAATGTAATTTAACTTTGTAATTCTATTTCATTGTCATGTTAGCATTTCTCATTTATTTATCATGTGCTATGTAAACAATCTGATCATTTCGATTATCAAACGATATCGCGCCCCGAGAACTTTCCGCCCGACGGGAAAGTCGATCCAGTCCGCCGGCTCGGGGTGTGACAGATTGGTATCAGAGCCATGGTTATAGAGAAATATAGGTCATATTACTTAAATGTTTTGGCCTAGACTATAACCTAGGGACCCTCATGTAGTGAATATACAACATAGGATTCTATTTGCATGTGTCTTGTTCATCTGATCACTGCACTAACCGATTTTCTTTCGGTTATGATCAGAATGCCGCCCAGAAGACCTCCAGCTTTACTGCCACTACCACCACAAGATTCAGCACCGCATTCATCGACACCAACACCACCTGACTCTCCTCCACATCTACCTCCTCCTCCTCCACCTCCTCCTCCGCCACCGCCTGCTCATGAGTTGGATCCTGCTACAATAGCACTGGCCACTCTACTGACCAGTCAACTGAGGGATGTGATCCCGGACATGATGAACAGAATCAACAGCAACAATAGAAATGTCGCCAACTTATCTGGGGAAGGCAGTGGCAACACCCGACACCATCAGGACTACTGCTACAAAAACTTTGTAGGATGCAAGACACCGAGTTTCAGTGGCAGCGAGGGTGCCGTCGGATTGATCCAGTGGATCGAAAAGATGGAAACAACACTCAATATCAGTGGTTGTCCTGATCAAAATAGGGTGAGGTATGATGCTGGCTCGTTTAACAAGCGAGCCCTGACATTGTGGAACGCACAGGTTCAGACAAGGGGTAGGGATGAGGCTCTGTGTATGCCTTGGGATGACTTCAAGGCTATGTTGAGGGCTGAGTTTTGCCCGAGAAACGAACTGAAAAAGGTTGAAACTAAGCTACTCAACCTTGTTATGATTGGTGCTGGGCATCTTGCCTACACCACAAGATTTCATGAGTTACCTACCTTGGCACCGGACGTGGTGCCAACACTGGAGAAGAGGATAGAGCGGTATGTCAGTGGATTACCGTCTTGTATCCAAGGGCATGTGATTTATGCCCATCCTACTACAATGGAGATGGTTGTTTCTCTGTCAGCAACTTTGACAGATGTGATGGTTGCCTCTAGGGCTTTGAAGAAAGAAGCTGACTCAGCAAAGGCTGGAACTTCAAGAAAGCCGGATAAAAGGCCGGCGAAGAAACAAAAGGTGGTCAAGAACTTCGCTGCGACCACCCAGACACCGATGATCAATCAACCACCACCACTGTAGATCAAGAGGCCCAACACTGGCACAGCACCACTGTGCAACAGCTGCCAATATCATCACCTACCAACTTCCCAGTGCCGACAGTGCAACAACTGTGGAAAGCTTGGTCATTGGGCCACTCACTGCAGAAACACCGGGAATCAAAACAAGCACAACAATGCAGCTACTACTGCTGTTGTTGATCACAAGTCTGGCTACAACTGTGGCGAGCCTGGACATTTTTCTCGGGATTGTCCCAAGAAGAATCAACCAAGGGCTCAAGTTGCTAGAGGTAGAGCCTTTCAGATTGGAGCAGCTGCTGCTCGACAAGACCCGAATGTGGTCACGGGTACATTTCTCCTATCTGAATTTTATGCATCCATATTATTTGACACTGGTGCGGATCAGAGTTTTATCTCATCCGATTTTGCTAGTCATCTTAATCATGTTGACGAATCAATAGACTCCCCTTATACTATTGAGATAGCTAACGGCAAACAGATCACAGTTGACACAACACTTAGGAATTGCCCACTGACACTTGACGATCACACGTTTTCCATCGATTTGATACCGATGGAGCTGGGCATTTTCGATATCATTGTCGGAATGGATTGGCTATCTCTTAACAGAGTTGATTTCATCTGTTCCGAGAAACTACTACGTATTCCAGTGGAGAACGAACAAATCTTGGAAATTCATGGAGATCAAGCGAAACGCAATGTCAAGATAATACCATACATGAAGGCTTGCAAGTATCTCAGAAAACAATGCATCGCATTTCTAGCTCATGTGGTAGAGAAAGACAAGAAAGCAATCAAGATTCAAGACGTACCAGTTGTGAAAGACTATGAGGACGTGTTTTCGGATGACTTACCGGGACTGCCACCCGAGAGATCGGTGCAGTTTTGAATTGATTTAATTCTGGGAGCGACTCCTGTAGCTAAGTCTCCTTAAAGACTTGCCCTATCAGAAATGCAAGAACTGTCCAATCAATTACAAGAACTACTCGACAAGGGATTCATCCTACCGAGTTTCTCACCGTGGGGAGCTCTGGTTCTCTATGTTAAGAAGAAAGATGGATCCTTCAGAATGTGCATCGATTACAGAGAGCTCAACAAACTCACCATCAAGAATCGGTACCCGTTACCAAGGATTGATGACTGGTTTGATCAGTTACAGGGAGCCCAGTATTTGTCAAAGATAGACCTACGTTCAGGTTATCACCAGCTCCGGATTCAAGAGGAAGACATAACAAAGATGGCTTTTCATACCCGATACGGTCAATGCTCATTATGAGGGAAAAGCCCCTCTCTGTTCAGCTTGTCACTACCATCATCGAGCTGAACTTTCGTGTGTACAATGCATGCACTGTGGAAAAACAGGACACTGGATGCAGCAGTGTAGGTCACCAATAACCTCTACTCCCCGTCAACACATTGGTACATTTCCTAAATGTGCTAAATGTGGTTTTCACCATCACAAGAAGAAACCTTGTAGACACTGCCTGAATTGTGGGAGATACGGACACTGGATCCAACAATGTCGGTTTATTTCCACTAGGAAATAGGAACAAAAAGCGAGCACCTCTACTTCCTCCCAACATAACAACAACTGCTACACATGCGAAATGCTCGGACATTTCGCGAGGGACTGCCCTAGGAGATTGTCTCCAACAGACCCCGCAGCCATGGAGGAATTACTCGCTTTACCAGATCCTGGAGAACACTCGGAGTCCGATGACCCCATAGGTATGCAAATTTCAGAATGATGCGTTAAATTGATTATTGGTATGATAATTATAAATGCATATTCCATTGTGAATTTTTGAAACAGTAAAACTAAGGTAACCGTAAACAAACTTGGTGCCAAGAGGCAAATCGGAATCTAACGTAAGAAATCCTTAGGTCAGATAAGCACCAAATGATTCAATAAAAATAGGGTAATTCTTAATTACAGTTTAGCTACCGTAATTAGAAAGAGAACCTTATCTCACTAGAGCACTAAAGGCTGTAGGAACTCAAAATGCCAAAGCTAGGGTGTAAGCTGTCACTTTCCACTTAGATCTCATAGAACTTGAGTTACTTAATTTAGAGGACTCCGGTTCTAGGAGGATAAAGAAGGATGAATGTTAGAACGGTGTTGGAATCATAGCTAAACTAGATAGGTAGATCGGAAGAATCAGATGTGAGTACAAAACGAAGATATGCTAAAGACGAGTGTTGGTATGTGATACCCTTTAACTCATAAGTCTTCACTCCATTTTGATACTAGTATGAATAAGAAATCTATCTTGTTCCTATTAGTACAACCACATAAGTATTCCATGAAAACTTAGGAATTCTTTTATTGCGTAGAAACAATGAAAGAATCCTTAGTTAATGCATATAACATACGTAGGAAACCACAGCTAACACTAAGGTTGTGTAACCATTGATGCTCATAGCATCAATTAGTTTAGAACAACAAGGTGTTAGAGTTATGCAAAGATTAAGCAAGGCATAGCAGTAAGACAACTACGAGCAATAAGGCGAACAAAACTATGAAGCCATACATAAGGAATCCCAAACAAAAGTCTCTCCACCGTTTACAAAGAAAGTTGTCTCGATAATAACTTTTAAATTTCGGGACGAAATTTCTTTAACAAGGGGAGACTGTAACATCTGTGCCGGAATCGTTACCGGAACAGTAAGTTGCACAGTAACTCAGGTACAAACTAGGAGAATTACTTAGAAGCTATTAACATTCGATGCTAGACACTAAACTATTATGCAGTTGTTCTGAAATCTGATTTAAACCTCATGATTTAACAACTAGAAACACATTAGACAACACTGAACAGGAACACACATGCTTGATTTGATACTATTAGGTATAAACGTATGTGAGGATAGACAGAACAAACGATAACAGTCGTTGTTACAAAATGCTAAACCGACGAATTATTCGTATAGGTGACAATCTGTACGAATAGATCTGAAAGTTTAACAATCTAACAGATGACTGAAGAATAGAAAACAAAGTCAGAAAGTGAAACGTACGATCGTGTTCGTACAGTTAGCGCTCTGTACGAAAACGCGCGTAAGTGACGTTTTCTGAAAAAACGAAAACGAAAACGATACGAACGATAATAAATTTAAGAAAATATAATATTTTCTGTTTTACAATTTTGAAACTCATCAGAAATAAATTAAAAGAAAAACTATCTTAATTAAAACGCGTAAAACAAATAAAAGGCATAGAATACGCGAACAATTAACGAACCGCGTATTATAATAAATTACGATAAATAATTCAAGGAAAACTTAATTAAAATATATACTAGGAATAACCACCTTTCAAACATTTGAAAATAAATTCTTTTAGTTAGTTTATAAAACACGCGCGTAGCGATCCGGAAAAGCAACGAAAACACGACCCGAATAACCGAAACGAACCCGAATACCCTCGGGGTATTTAATGCTTAAATGAGGCTTTCAACCTCATTTATCACTCTCATCCTCTCTCTCTAACCCATATTCCCGAACCTCTCTCTCTCTAGAAGAAAACCATCTTCAAATCGCGATATCTCACTCGTTTGTGGACGAAATCGGACGTTCTTGGTGTCCACACGAAGCTCTCAACGACCTCTATCCAGAAGTACAACCGATCTAAGGAGTTGTCCAGCCATTTTCGAGGTATGAAGCTAAGAACATCACCTAAAGTAGGGTTTTCTTCACCCTTTTTGTGCAACCACGCCGTTAACCGGCCTAAATCTAAGCCCAAGGTCTTCATTCGATCTTCACACAGTTTAGGACGAACCAGGATAGGAGAAGGAAACCCATGTAGCTGTGTTTAGCAACTTAGACCCAAGGATGATGATAACAGGTTCATGGGT
Source organism: Mikania micrantha (assembly GCA_009363875.1). Lineage (NCBI taxonomy): Eukaryota > Viridiplantae > Streptophyta > Magnoliopsida > Asterales > Asteraceae > Mikania > Mikania micrantha. Next base: position 44,082 of record SZYD01002574.1, read on the forward strand.
TTGGTGCTTGACCGAAACAGCTCAGGGTTGAACCTACGGTTCTTGGCCGAACATTTTTATTCTTTGCATGGTCACGAACCTGGTTGCAGCTACTGGCTGAACCCTTTGAGGCTAGCCGAACCATCATCAAAAGCCACGAACCTTTCCCATGCAAACCCTACGAACCTGTTAGGTGTGAACCATGAGCGGCGAACCAAGAGGAGGCGAACCCTTGCCGAACCCTCACCTGGACGAACCTTGCTAGGTGCCGAACCTTCACACTACCTACGAACCTGCTTACATTAAGGCGAACCTATGCACTGAATGTTCACAAGCCGAACCCTAGCTCCCTATGCTGGCCAAACCTATGCTTAACTACCTTGAGCCGAACCCCCTTGAATCAGCCGTACCTATGGGTGTAATGATAATAGGTTCGCTGGAAATGTGACCAGACCCACACCCTAATGACCCAACTGGGTATTTCGGCCCATATCACTTTGGGTGGTCCATGGCCATAGTTGGAACTAATAAGCCATCACATGCACGGCCCAATCCGATTTCTTCGGCCCAAACCCTTGACCTTTGGAACCACCTATTCGGCCCAGTAGAGAGTTCGGCCCATGTTGATTTCCTTGGCCCAAGAATAGATCCCCATCCGGCCTATGTGATAAATTCGGCCCACACACCTACTAGGGATCCAAGACAATTGGCCTAAGCCCATTCACATAACCAAGCGGCCCAATTACACATAAGTTAGGCCCAAGGCCCATAGCATCCGGCCCATCATGAATCATTCGACCCAAAGAACAGATGATGAGAGAACACTTTAAAACAATACTAATGCTTACTTGCTTGGGACTTTACAACTTAAATTACTATAAAGGAGATAGTGTTTTGAAACTAATGAATTTCCTAAAATCCTAAGGCTTGGTTCCTCAAAATATTCATAATTGAGGGTAAGGATCAAATCAAATGAACAAGGCTAACCTTTAAAAACAAGTAACTAAGGGTCGAATGAGGATTGAGACTTACAAGTGTTAGCCTACTTTAGGGCTAACACAAACACAAACATGAATTATTACAACTTGTACTCATAAGTTGCAACCAACATGAATTCAACATAGGATCGTGAATACAACTACAAACACAACAAAGAGCACGTGTATTCTTGTTTTACTTAGTCAACCACTACAAACACAAGGTGAGTTCATTTTTCCCTTTTCAAACATATTTGTTTTTACCTCGGGGTCGAGAAGCATGTTATACATTTTAAACAAATATTTTAAATGATTCCTAAATGCTTTTATACTTAGTCATGATGCTAGTACTAATGCTTATTACACATACTCTAATGCTAAAAGCTAAGGTTTGTTGAAAGTGCTAAAGCTTAATATACTTGACCTAAATACTTATGCTAATGCTATATGCTAAATGTTACATGCTAATACTAAATGCTAATGCTAGTTGCTATATACTTATGTTAATGCTAATGCTACAGGCTACATGCTAATACTAAATGCTAATGCTAGTTGCTAAATACTTATGTTAATGCTAATGCTACAGGCTACATGCTAATACTAAATGCTAATTCTAGTTGTTAAATACTTATCTTAATGCTAATGCTACAGGCTACATGCTAATATTAAATACTAATGCTAGTTGCTAAATACTCATGCTAATGCTACAAGCTACATGCTAAACTGAATGCTAATGCTACGAACTACATGCTACAACTCGATGCTAATGCTAATGCAACAAGCTACATACAAATACTAAATGATAATGCTATAAGCTAACAATAAATGCTAATTCTACATGCTAATGCTAAGACTATATGCAAAGACTACATACATTGATGCTGAATGCTTGAAATGCTCAGAATGCTTGAAACTATATATGCTTATTATGCTTACCATGCTAAAGCAATGGATGGGCCTCTCAGTGCTTGCCCTACCAGTTGTGAAGCTAGTACTTGTGTACAAGATACATAAATGCTACGCTATCTGAATGCTATAAACTTGTATGCTAAAACTATCGACTATGATAGAACATACCAAATTGGCCTCTCAGTGCTTGCCATGGGGTGTTCTTCATAGTTGGGACTTGAAGGAACAGACCTTCGGCCTCTTAGTGCTTGCCATAGGGTGACCTTCATAGTCATGACTTGAAGGAGTAGACTGTTGGTCTCTCAGTGCTTGCCATACAGTGATTCCTCCATGTTCACTCATGTTGTAAACTTAAACATAATGCTAAAGCTATTGGCTATTTTAGAATGCCATGGGGTGTTCTTTGTAGCTAGGACTATTGTGAATTAGACCGTTTGGCCTCTCAGTGCTTGCCAAAAGGGTGTTCTCCATAGTCAGGATCCTGAGGAGTAGACTGATGGCCTCTCAGTGCTTGCCATACAGTGAATCCTCATTTTCCACTCGTGTTGTAAACTTAACGGGATGCTAAAGCTCTGAATGAAATGGATGGTAGGTAAGACGCTTAATTATCATTAACAGCAATGTCCTATGTGGCTTAGTATGTGGTGGGACGGCGTCTGGGCGGGTTGCAGGCTCGACTCAGGGGTATGCCCTATATATAAGCCTACCGAGCTGGATGATACAGGTGATGTTAATGAGATTAAGGTTGTTACCGAAGGGATTTGGGAATGCTATCGGGTAGATAACTTAAACTTCTAAACATGATGCTTGAAACTATGAAGGGATTGAATGGTAGGTAAAATGCTTAGTTATCATTAACAGCAATGTCCTATGTGGCTTAGTATGAGGTGGGACGGCGTCTGGGCGGGTTGTAGGCTCGACTCAGGGGTATGCCCTATATATAAGCATACCGAGCTGGATGATACAGGTGATGTTAATGAGGTTAAGGTTTTACCGAAGAGGTTGCAAAACTATTTTTCAAATACTAAAACTATATGAACTCACCAACCATTGTGTTGACTTTGTTTTCTTACATGCTTTCACAGGTAATGCACAGGATTAAGTTAAAGCTCAAGATTGCATCCTAGGATGCCAGATAGCTGACCTAGTAGACTTTTGGAAAGCACATACTTTGTTATTGATGCGAGTCATTTTTGGAAATCTTGTACAGATACAAGATAGTAACATTTGATTCTTTTGATAGGTTTACTTAGTTAAATTACTAAACCTTGACATTTGTAATTTAACTTTGTAATCCTAGTTTAATGCTATATTGTGCTTTAGTTATTTTTTACATTGATGCTATGTAAACAATCTGATCATCAAGATTATCACTAACGATCTCGCGCCCCGAGAACCTTCCGCCCGACGGGAAAGTCGATCCGTCCCGCCGACTCGGGGTGTGACAGGATTGGCGGGTTATTACAGGAGATTCATCTCGAATTTCTCTAAGATAGCCTTGCCTCTCACCAAACTCACATAGAAGAGTGAACCATTCGTGTGGACACAGAAACAAGAAGAGGCATTCCAGACATTGAAACAAAGATTGTGCATTGCTCCAATCTTAACACTCCTAGAAGGCAATGATGACTTTGTAGTATATTGTGACGCTTCCCATCAGGGACTCGGTTGTTTTTTAATGCAACGAGACAAAGTCATTGCTTATGCCTCAAGACAGTTGAAGATACACGAGAAGAATTACACAACAGATGACTTAGAACTGGGAGCTGTTGTTTTTGCTTTAAAGATTTGGAGACATTACCTGTATGGTACCAAATGCACTATCTTCACATATCACAAGAGTTTACAGCACATATTTGATCAGAAGGAGATTAACATGAGATAGAGATGTTGGGTTGAGCTCCTGAATGATTACGATTGTGTGATCAAATACCATCCGGGCAAAGCAAATGTTGTTGCAGATGCTTTGAGTCGGAAGGAAAGAGTCAAACCCTTGCGCGTTAGAGCAATGGGAATGGCCGTGCATACAAGTCTGAGAGATCGAATCATACAAGCACAACAAGAAGCAATGGCAAGAGACAATTTGAAACACAAGCTTGACTGTGGAGCCGAGAAACATTTTGAGGCAAAACAAGATGGGGTTATCTATTTTCAGGATCGTGTATGGATCCCGGCAGTAGATGAACTTCGAACACTCATACTTGACGAGGCACACAAGACACGATACTCTGTTCATCCTGGTACTGATAAGATGTACCAAGATCTTAGGTCATTTTATTGGTAGCCAGGGATGAAGAAAGATGTTGCCACTTATGTTAGCAGATGCATCACATGTGCCAAGGTCAAAGTTGAACACCAGAAACCGTCAGGTTTGCTGGAACAACCAGAGATTCCACAATGGAAGTAGGAACAAATAGCTATGAATTTTATTACCAAGCTACCCCGCACTTCCAGCGGACACGATTCGATTTGGGTCATCATTGATAGATTGACCAAGTCCGCTCACTTCTTGCCGATCAAAGAAAACTACAAGATGGAAAAACTAGCAAGACTCTATGTAGATGAAATAGTAGTGTGGCACGGTGTGCCATTGTCTATTATTTCAGACCGGGACAGTCGATTTACATCGCTGTTCTGGCAATCATTGCAACAATCTTTAGGGACAAGTGTCAACTTGAGCACCACTTATCATCTACAAACGGATGGACAAAGTGAGAGAACAATACAAACCCTAGAGGATATGTTGAGAAAATACATCCTAGACTTCAGTGGAAGTTGGGATAAACATTTGCCACTCATTGAGTTCTCCTACAACAACAGCTACCACAGCAGCATCAGATGTGCTCCGTTTGAAGCACTGTATGGTAGAAAATGTCAGTCTCCAATTTGTTGGACCGAAGTGGGAGACAACAGAATCACTGGGCCTGAACTTATTCAGAAAACTACTGATAAGATTGCCCAGATACAACAGAGCCTCAGAGCATACAATCTTTGTGCTTCTTTCTTCATTGCTATGATGGTTGATGTCTGAGGGTATTCCTTGTCAACCAATCTCAGAATGTTCTCATCATGTTTCTTCTGGATCTCTTCCTCTTCAAGTTTGACTTTTATTGCTAACCTCTGAGATTCTGGAGATATTTTTGGATTCTGTCCAAACATCAAAGGTTTTTCTGGCACATAGTTTGCTGGTAATTTTACTACCTTTTTCTGAACCACTAATTCTGAATCAGTTTTTGAAGACTCATGCTTGTGAACTTTTGTTTTCATCACAGTAGAAATGGGAAGCCTGTCTTCTTCATCAGTCTCTTCTTCTTCTTGAATCCTCAAAAATCTCCTTTTCTTGGGAGGTGCATCATCATCAATAAGTTGAGCTGATTTGGTAGAAGGATCAACTTGTTGCTTTTGAACATCAGTTACATCAGGTTCTTTCTCCTTCTCAACCCCAACCATATGATCTTGACCTTCCTTTGCTTGATCTTCCTCTGTTTCAACCTCTTGATTTGCAGATTTCATTTCAGATACAAAGGTTGTAACCTCTTCTTCAGTCTCTTTCTCAACCTCCACCTCAACCTCTTTCTCAGTCTCCTCCTCAACATTAATAGCAACATCAACAGACTTTGTCTTCTTCTGTCTCTTGTAAGTGACTTGTATGACTGGAGACTTTTCAGAAGCACCTTCTTCTTCTTCATTTCTTGACCTTTTGATTTCAACACCTGAATCTTTTCCTACCTCCCCCTTTTTGGCTGCAGGGGAAGAAGTAGTTTGAAGTGTGGAAAGTTTGGCAGCTACTGCATCATTAATCATGTTCTGAATTTGAGTTTGGGAGGGAAGCCTCTCATCAAGGGCTTGGGCTATGATATTCTTGAACAAGGGAGTGATGAGAGGTAGGACTGTGATAAAGGCAGCAACTAATGCCTCTGGGGGGCTTGAACCCAAGGGATTAGTGCCTGAAACAGAGGCTGGTGGTTTATTTTGTTGTGGAATATATGTGGAAGTGTTTGGGGGACCTTCAAGATTTGAAGGTGCCATCTGTGGGGTAATAAGGATAGATGGAATTTTGTCCTTGGACATCTTGGTGAGCAGCTCATTGAGCCTGCAGACCTCAGCCTCAAGAAGTTTGTTCTGGTGTAGAACATCAGATAGGGTCCTTTGGTCATCATTAGCCTTGGCTAAATCATCTGACCTCCTGATAGTATCAGGATGTACCTGAGTTGAGTGTGGCTCAACATGTTCAGGTGCCCCTTTGTCTTGGTATTGGGGACTTCCAACCTCAGGGATAAACCCTTCATCAGTTGTTGCCTCTGGCAGGGTCTTAGATATGTTACTACTATCAATCACTCCAAATGATGGAGGTGATGAAGTAGCAGCCCTGTCAGATGTCAGAATCTCTCTGTCCACACTAGGAGATCTGATATGGTAGTCAAAATCCTGTGGGTTATCAGAAACACTTTGATCCTCCCCCTCAATGTTGGAGTTAATCCCAGTGGTAATAGGTATCTGGGTAGGGATTGGAGTGTTAAGCTGATCCAGGATTTGTTCAATCACAAATGTGGGGCTTTGCTGGGTGGTTTCAGTAGTAATAGGCTGTGAAGCAGAGTGCACCCGGGGAGAATGGTGCTGTTCAATAGAAACCTTTTCAAATGAAAGAGGCTCTAGATGTGTGTCTACCCCTTCAATAGTTGCACCAAGTTCCTGTTGAGAGGAATCTTGGGCGGTGTCAGCTGGTGGAGTCTGGTGTACCACTGGCTGACTACTGCCAGTGGCCATGTCATGCCTTGGTGAGGCATGGGCAGACTCAGGGGACTCATTTCCCCTAGCAGCCTTTTTGGGCTTTTTGGTATGTGACTTGGTGGGGACTTTGGATTTGGATTTGGAAGTTGAGACTGTGGGTTCCCTATGCTTGGGTTTTAGCTTTCGGGCAGCCTCTTTGAGTGTGAGGTTAGTGTTGTGTCGGGAATATACCTCTAGCAGAACTGCTGGAGCAGAGATCCCCTGACCAACAAGGCCTTCTTGTTTTAATTGTTTTTCAATGATGGCCATTATAAAACATGGGTAAAGAAGCCATCTTGTGGAAACAGGTTTAGCCGCATGTTCAGTTAATTCTGAAAATAAGATTTGTGAAAAATTAAGTTTTTGTGATTCCAGAATTGAGTAAAGTACCTGCTGCCACCTTGAGGACATCTGGTCCCATGAAGATGATTTTGGAGCTAGACAGATGTTGATCATGTGGAAAATGAGACGTTCAGGATCATTGAAGTGTTTCTTGTAAAGAGTGGAGTCACTCAAGTCACCCTGGTATTCGTGACTTGTGAAGCAAAGGTCAGTGAGGTTCTTTGGAAATTGAGTGACTAAGTTTGCATCATTAAGTTGAAGAACATCCCTCAGTTCGGCTGGACTGATGTGCACATTGTGTCCATTTACTGTAGAGCGGAGAGAGAGGACACCAGTGCCGACATTATTGATGAATAGATTCAACATGAATTGTTGGATTGATAAGAAACGCGGTTTGGAATTGAGATGCATTCATGAGATCAACAACTTCATCAAATTTGGACCAGAAGGATGATTTGGTGAGATATGCGACTGAGTTATGACGAGGTTTAAGGTTCATTGTCGCCATGGAAGCAGAGACTTGAGAGGGAAGATAGGTTTTTGAAAAAGATTGAAAGTTCTGATGAAGTGGTAATGAAACAACTGAAGAGGGTTTGGATTAAATAGATATTGGAATTTGTGCTTCAGATGTTACAAAGAGAAAACAGCAGTGGTTGAAACATCTGAAGAGTAAATTTACTCATCAGGTGTTGTCGACATTTGGTGTTCATCAGCTGTTTTCATCAGTTACTCATCAGACTGTATGAAACATCAGATTTTCTCATCAGATTTTGTGAAATATTTTTCATCAGAACTTGTGAACAAAAGTTGTTCATCAGACTTTGTGAAATATTTTTGACCTTCAGTACTTTGTCAACCAAAACCCATCAGTATTTTTAACTGATAATATTGGTAAAGGTCAGATGTTTCCTTGAATCAGTACTTCTGATACTTATCAGTATTTACTGAAAATATCAGGAGTTGCAAGGTGATACAAAAATTTGAGTTTTGATAAAGGTGAATATTTTTGTATTTTTGAAAATTTTATCTGGTGGATGGAATTTTATTAGTGTGAAAACCAATTTATTCAAGTTGCAGCATACCAAGCCTTAGAACTAAATTTTGAAAAGTTGAAGTGTCTAAAGGCTTAGTAAAGATATCTGCAAGTTCATCAGCACTAGGAACAAACTTTGGATCAATCAGACACTTTTCAAAACAATCCCTTATAAAGTGATGTCTGATTTCAATGTGTTTGGTCATAGAGTGCTGAACTGGATTCTTGACAATACAAAGAGCTGAAGCACTATCCATTAACAATGGTGTCTTAGACTCTTTGATGCCATAATCCAAAAGTTGAGTCTGAAGCCAGAGAATTTGTGAAGTACAGCTTGCAGCAGCAATGTACTCGGCTTCAGCTGTTGAAGTGGCCACAGATGTTTGTTTCTTACTCTGCCAAGAAACCAAACAGTTTCCTAGAAACTGACAACCTCCAGAAGTTGATTTTCTGGTAAGTTTGCATCCTGCATAGTCACTATCAGAGAAAGCAACCAGCTTGCAGGAATGCGCAGTGGAATACCAAATACCCAGTGATTGAGTGCCCTGCAAGTATCTGAAAATTCTTTTAACAGCAATCAAATGAGATTCTTTAGGTGCAGCCTGAAATCTAGCACAAACACATGTAGCAAACATAATGTCTGGCCTAGATGCTATGAGATACATCAAGGAACCAATCATACATCTATAAAGTCTTTCATCAACTGATTTACCTTTCAAATCTGCATCAAGTTGTGTGGTGCTGCTCATGGGGTTAGAACATTGTTTACAGTTTTGCAAATCAAATTTCTTTAACAACTCTTTTGTGTATTTGGATTGATGAATGAAAATGCCATCAGGACTTTGTTTGATTTGAAGACCCAAGAAAAATTGTAATTCCCCCATGGCACTCATTTCAAAATTCTTGGTCATTAACTCAGTAAAATCAGCACACAACATTGGATCAGATGAAGCAAAAATTATGTCATCAACATAAATTTGAACAAGGAGCTTATGCTGTCCTACTTTCTTTATGAACAAAGTTTTATCAATGGAGCCTCTAGTGAAATTATTTTGAAGGAGAAAAGTGGATAAAGTGTCATACCAGGCTCTAGGTGCTTGTTTCAGCCCATAAAGAGCTTTATCAAGCTTGTACACCCAATCAGGATGTTTATTGTCCTCAAAACCTGGTGGTTGACACACATACACTTGCTCTTTTATTTTACCATATAAAAAAGCACTTTTGACATCCATTTGAAAAACTTTTAGTTTGTGTAAGGCAGCATATGCTAAAAACAATCTAATTGCTTCCAGTCTGGCTACAGGGGCAAAAGTTTCATCATAATCAATACCTTCTTCCTGAGAGAACCCCTGTACAACCAGTCTGGCCTTGCTCTTAATTATTTGACCATTTTCATCAGTTTTATTCCTAAACACCCATTTAGTGCCTATTGCACACTTACCTTGGGGTAAAGGAACCAGCTCCCAGACTTGTTGTTTCTTGAACTGCAACAGCTCCAACTGCATAGCCTCCACCCAGCCATTGTCTCTGAGTGCTGTGTGATAGTTCTTTGGCTCTTGCTGACTGACAAATAAGGCATAGAGACAAAAATTTGACAATTGACTTCTTGTTGAAACACCAGCAGAAATGTCACCCAGAACTTGAGATAATGGATGATCCTTCAGTTCTTGATATGGAATAAGATCAGTGCAAGTGTTTGCTGGAGGTTCAGTTGCTGCAGAAGTTGATGAAGATCCAGGGAACAGTTCAGCAGGAATTTCAAATGATGTAGAAGATTCCAGAATTTCATCAGCATTTGTATTAGGAGGAACCATTGGAGCAGGTGGAGCATCAGGTTTAGCAGACCTTGGCAGAGAATCACTAAACCTGAACAGGTGAGTACTAACATCATCATGATCATCAGTACTACCTTGTGAGTTTCTCATAGCAGCTGTTGATGCATTATCTGCCAGAATAACAGACTCAGCTGAAGGTTGATATGGAACATATTGCAATATATCCAAATCGAACATCTCTACAGGGTTTTGTGGGATGGGATCTTTTGGTGATTCATTGAATTTTACATGGAGAGTTTCTTCAACAATCTTGGTTCTGCAATTAAACACTCTGTAAGCTTTGCAAGTTGAAGAATATCCCACAAAATATCCTGCATCCACTTTGGAGTCAAACTTTTTAAGTGGATCTTTGGTATTGAGGATATAGCAAGGACAACCAAAAGCTCTGAAGAAGGAAATCAAAGGGGTCAAAGTATGAAGCACTTCATAAGGTGTTTTCAACCATCTTTGATTCACCAAAACTCTGTTTTGCACATAACAAGCAGTATTGACAGCTTCTGCCCAGAAAGTCAATGGCAAGCCGGAATCAGCAAGCATTGTTCTGGCAGCTTCAATTAAAGTTCTATTTTTTCTTTCAACTACTCCATTCTGTTCAGGAGTTCTAGGGATGCTGTACTGCCTCTTGATTCCCTTTGACAGATAAAACTCATCTAGAATATGATTTCTGAACTCTGTTCCATTGTCACTCCTTACACACTTGACAGGAAGAGAATATTGTTTCTCAACATACAACACAAAGTTTATAATAGACTTAGCAACCTCTTCTTTTGAATGCAAGAAGAAAGTCCAGACAAACTTGGAGTAATCATCAACAAGTACTAAGCAATACTTCTTCTTTGCCATACTCATGACCTTCACTGGCCCAAACAAATCCATATGCAACATTTGCAAACAAGCAGTGGATTTGGGATCGCCAATTGAAGGAAAAGATACCTTGTGTTGCTTCCCTTTCAAGCAAGCAGTGCAATTCTCATCACAGCTAAAATCCTTCATTGGAAGACCTCGAACCAAACCATGTTTCACCAGTTGATTCATGTTTTTGAGATTTACATGACCCAACCTTCTGTGCCACAGATTAGATTCCTTGAAAGAGGCCTTAGAAAATAAACAAGGATGACCTTTAACAGAGATTTTCTTTGACAGATCAAAGGCATAAACCTTTCCCACTCTGTTAGTCTTAAGGAGAGTATATTCATTCAAAACTTTGTCAATCAGAGGCAACACTTCAGAAGACAGTATTCTGCAGTCTTGCTTGGTGAAAAGAGAAATGTGACCCTTATCACACATCTGACTAACACTCAGGAGATTATACTTGAGATTCTCTACATGATTCACATCATTAAACCTTATCTCACCATTTGACACATATCCTTTTCCTATAATGTAACCCTTAGCATCATTTCCAAATGAAACAAATCCCTTCCTTCCTGTAAAATAATCATTAAGAAGAGATCTGCTCCCAGTCATATGCATGGATCCTCCACTGTCAACATACCAGATGCTATTTTGGCATGCTGAAGGACCCTGCATACATGAACACACTTAGTTAGACTTTTGGACCCAAACCAGTTTGGTTTTGGGTCTGTTAACACATGAAGAAACAAAATTAACATTTTCATTTGAAGCAACACTTGAATCATTCTTTTCAAAAGATTTAACCTTGGTTTTTGACCTTGGTTTCTTCTTATGAAATGAAGCAATAGAGGCATCTACTATGTTGGTTCTTCCTAGCAGATATTGCATCATCATAACCAATTGATGCTGGTTTTGAGTCAAAGTTTTGATTTCCTTAGAAACATCAATACTTGACTTCAAATTTTTGTGTTTCATTTCCTTAACTTCTTTGGGTAATAAAGAAGGTTTCAAGTACTGTTTCTTTGAATCTGGAAAAACCCCTTTACTTTTCTTGGATTTACTTGACTCATTTCCCTGTGAGGATTTTCCAGATTTTGAACCTACTGATGATTCTGGTACGAATTTGGAACAAAATTCATTTTTCATCTTGATTATATTCTTGTTTTTGTGCTTAATTTTATTGAATTTAGATCCTCTTCTGTACCAGCATTCATCAGAAGAATGATTAAACAACCTACAAATTTCACAAGGCACCCTCTTGTGCTTCTCCTTGTGAGTATCTACAAGTACTGAAGACTTAGATACTGAATTTTTGTTCTTCAGAACATTTGGGGCTTCAGTATTTGTAGACATTTTGACAACAACTGATGTGTTGACAACCTCTGAAGAGTTATTCTTCAGCACTTGTCTATCAACACAATTTTCATCATCAGTTGTAACATTACCAGCTTTTTCTATAACTGCTGATGAGACACTCTGGCTTATCAGAAGCCGTGCATCTTTCTCTCCAGTGCCATGCCCATCTGACTCAATCAGTTTTAAATTTAATTCATTGGAAACTTTTTCATCAGGATTAATTTCAATTAAAACACTATCTTGACATGTGTCACCCTGAATGACATTTGTACATCCAATAGAATAAGAATATGTCTCAATATCCTCAGTTTCAGACTCAGATTTGCATGCACTTAACTCACTTTCAGAGGATTCTTCAGCATCAGACTTTTCTGAAGATTTGGTGGATTGGTATACACTGTCCCCTTCAGACTCACAGTCAAGATTTTTTGGTGTATAATCAGCTGGAGGGGCAGTGTGATTGTATCCAATACCAAACTTCACATTTGATGCTGTTTGTTTGTTTAATAACATCTCAAACCCCTTGCAAGACTCAACCCATTTTTCACACTCTACTTGGGTTGCTGCAAGTGTTTGTTTCAGATCATTGTGTTTTACAAGCATGACTTCCACCCTAGCCTTTTCATCAGACAATTGACACTTGAGTTTATAAATTTCAGACTCTTTTTCATTCAAAACTTTCTCAAATTCAGTTTTATTCTTAGTCACAGCCTTTTCTAAATCCAACTTCTCATTGATTAATTCAACATTTATTTCTCTAATGGAAGCAAATGCTGAAATACATGATTCTGAACACAACTTAGCTTTCGATTCAGATGATACCTGTGATGTTGAAGAAGTTGGACCTGAGGTGTCAGTTGAATCTATAGCCATCAAAGCAAGATTCCCAAATGGATTGTCTCCACCATGTGGACCAGCTTCAGAGTACAGCTGCATATTGAAATCAGATAAGTCATCAGGTAAACTACTCCAATCAGCTACTCCAGGGGTGAAGAAGCTCTGATGTTGTTGTTGTTGAGGCTGTTGATTTGTTTGAGATTTGCTGGGGTCAGGAAGAGCAGGTGATTGAGAGGGTATTAGTGCTGGAGTGTGAGTGGATTGTGGCATATAGAAGCAAGGATATGGATAAGGCATAGGACTTTGTGGTACAAAATGAGCTGGATAAAATTGTTGTTGACCAGATCCAGAAGATTGTTGTCCTTTGTTTTGTGGGTTATTGCTAGGAAAGGTCACAAAGGGTGCAGAGGAACTAGGCCCAGTGGATTTGCACTCTCTAGCAAAATGACCAAGCCTGTGACACTTGTGGCATCTCAACTTCCCTTTGTCAAAACCAACTTTGGTTTTGCCAGATAATCCGGGAAATTTTCTTCCAGTTCTTTTGTAGAATTTTTGAGATCTAATGTTGATTAATGCCATCTGACTTAATATATCCATTTCCTCCAGATCATCATCTGGAATTCCCTTCAAATCATCCATCACAAAACACAGATTATCACCATATGTACCTGCATTACCATCAACTCCCACAAAAGCATGTTCAGCACTATTAGTAGAAAAGTCAATATGTTCATCATAAGAACACTCAGACCCAGTATATTCTGACTCTTGACCTATCAATGCAGTATTGCCGGGAATGAAATCATCAGTGAGTTTGCCAGATGAAGACAGTTTTCTCTTCTGTTCACCTCTCTCTCAAAAGTTAAGAGTTTTCCATGGAGTTGGGTGAGAGATAGATTCTCTAGATTTGCATTAGAGCGTAAGACAATAGTATAAGTGTCCCATCTCTCAGGCAGTGATCTGAGAAATCTGTTGTTCATCTGACTATTTGTATACTCCTGCTTAACCATTTTCAATTCAGAAATCAAACATGAAAACCGCTCAAATTGTTGGGTCAATGACTCACCCTTTCTATGAGAAAAAGTCTCGTACTGTTGAGCGAGGATTTCTCTAGTATTTGCTAAAACCTCATCGGTTCCACCGAATTGTTCTTTCAGTGCAACCCAGAGATCATGAGCAGTATCATGATGCATCAAGCCTGAATAAATCTCATTCGGCAAAGCCATGGCTAGAATACCATGAGCTTTCGCATCAATTTCAAACAATTTGATATCCTCATCTGAATACATATCCGATGGTTTCGGAATCATGATTTTAGTTTCAGGATCAGAGATCATGGGTTTATACGGACCATGCACTACAGATTTCCAACATCCTGCACTGTTAATTGACAGGTGATGTAGCATTCTACGTTGCCAAATGTTGTACTCACTCCGAACCAGCATTGGAGGCTTGGTTGCGGAGCCTGTGTTGTGCGGATCATTGTTTGGAGTTGTCATGATCTCAGATTCAATCAATATCAACAAAATTCAAATGAATTAACACAAACTTCAACCAATTGATTCAAAACAAATTGATATTGAAAAACAAATCAACAGAAGTTATCAGAAAACTTCAAACTATAACAAGTTCTTACTAATCGGCTAATTCGATCAACCAGAGAACTGAATTGAGCAGTTTCAGAGATCAATTGTTTAATCGATCAATGATTAACCTGCTCTGATACCAATTGTAGGATCAGATGTTCTCATTTGATCAATATTAGGTTATAGCAGCGGAATTCAACGATGAATTAGCTCAAAATTAGCAAGAACAAAGTTAATCTAATAGAACAGTAAAGCACAAGTTGTTATAGAAAGAGAATTCTGCAAAAGGGATAATCTCATTCAATTCGCACTAACTTCGTTACAGATACAATATGTCAACTGCCCTTATATAGAAACAGTGACGTCTGATGATGTCACATGATGTTGACACCTAACAGACAAAAGATAACAACTGAAATAACCAAACTACTGAGGATGTTTACAACTACTGAAGACAATCTCTTACAACTACTGAAGAACTAAAACTACTGAAATTAAACTTCAACATCTGATGAGTAAAATACTCATCAGACTTTTACAAATATTGAAAGAAAACTACTGAAGACCAAATTAACATCACAACATCTGAAGACTAACACTTCAGCTGTTGTGAATAACTTCAGATCTTGTAACTTTTCAAAGTGAATATCAGCTGTTGTGTTCTTCTTCAGTTGTTGTGTGTATTGTGAGACTTAGAGATTTTTCTGATCAGGCTCATTGGTTCTTTTAGTCCAACAAATTGGTAGTCAGCGAACCTATTAGGCTTAGCCTAAGGTTCGCCGCATATGCAAAGTGGGTTCGGCAAGTCACGTCCGATTACACAGTTCCCTTGGGTTCGGCTCTGCATGGGAGGGTCCGGTCAGCTAAATGGTTCGGCAAGGGGTTCTTGGAAATGGTTCGCACGGAACTCACAGGTTCGTTAGTCATGGGATTCGCCACTCTCCTCAGGTTCGGCTAATACAAGATGAAAGGTTCGTAACCATAAGGGTTCGGCAAGGAGGGGAGGGTTCGTCACCCTCACATGGGTTCGGCTGATCCTAGTCCGGCATCAAAGGTTTGGGAGTTGATGGCTTGTGATCCAAGGTTCGTGCATGGGTTCGTGGGGATGAAGGGTTCGCTGCCCACTTAGGTTCGCAGATCATGAAGGTTCGGGGTGAGAGGGTTTGCTCGTGAAGGGTTCGGCTGATGAATAGCATGTTCGGCTAACTCCCAATGGTTCGGCCATCAACTTGCAGAGGGTTTGGCCGTTGAAACCCATGAACCTGTTCATCCCTTTCCCACCCTAGGCTGTTACGGAGCTGTTTCCAAGTCGTGGGTGTACTAAGGATAGTTGTCGAGGGTGCATGGTTCGAAGAGAAGGGTTAAGAGCCGGTTAAGTGTGTGTAGTCATAACATATGTAGAAAACCCTATTTTTCGTGAAGTTCAAGGCTCCATACCTCGACAATACCTGGACAAAATCTCAGATCGGTTGTACTTCTAGGTAGAGGGAGTCGAGAGCTTCGCGTGGACACCAAGAACGCCCGATTTCGCCTCCAAACGAGTGAGTTATGGAGGTTTGAAGGGTGATTCTCCTAGAGAGAGAGAGATGGCCGGAATTTGTTTGTAGAGAGAGTGGGAATGTAAGAAATGAAAGAAATGGTGTCTTTTAGGGTTAAATACCCCGAGGGTATTCGAGTTCGTTTCGGTTGCTCGGTTCGTGTTTTCCTCGCGTTTCCGGATCATTACGCGCGTGTTTTGTAATATAAATAAAAAGAGGTTATTTTAAATGTCTAGAAGGTGGTTATTTCTCGTAAATGTTTTAAATATCATTTTATTGAATTATTTATCGTATTTTATTATTTTTACGCGTTTCGTTTTTTTCGCGTAGTTTACGTATTTTATTTAAAATAGTTTCTTTTAAATTTCCTTTTGATGAGTTTCAAAATTGTAAAACAGGAAATATTATATTTCCTTAAATTTATTATCGTTCGAATCGTCTTCGTTTCGTTTCGTCAGAAAACGTCACTTACGCGCGTTTTCGTACAGAGCGCTAACTGTACGAGCACGATCGTACGTTTCACTTTCTGATTTTGTTTTCTACTTTTCAGTCATCATTTCAGAACTTTAAACTTTCAGATCTATTCGTACAGATCGTCACCTATACGAATAGTTCGTCGATTTAGCATTACGTAACAACAACTATTCTAGTTTTGTTTTGATTATCCTCGCATACGTTTATACCTAATAATAACAAATCAAACATGTATGCATCTTTTCATCGTTGTCTGATGTGTTTCTGACTGTTTAAACCATAAGGTTTAAATCGGGATTTCAGAAACGTAGTGTAATGGTTTATGTTTAGCATCAAATGTAACTAGCTTCTATGTAATTCTCCTAATTTGTATCTGAGTTACTATACAAATTACTGTACAGATTACTGTTCCGGTAACGATTCCGGCACAGATGTTACAGGCCACCAGTTACAGGTTCGGCCACCTGCATCATCTTCCTTCGCGAACCAGTCTACCCCGGCTATCTCTCATCATAATCATCCTCGGTTCTAGGCCCTGCAGGTTCATTTCTAAGGTTTCCTAATCGTTTACAACAGTTTATCTAAGTGATTATGAGTGTTTATTTTGGCTAAACATCAATGGGTTATAGGAGTCAAGATTTACACCAAAACCGAAATAAAAACTAAGATTTACCTCACAAATGATGGATAAAAGCTTAATATCTTGTACTTCCTTGATCTACGTGGTGTGGTGGTCGTTTTGGCACCAAGAACTCGCGATTTCGTGAAGAAATGGATGAGAAATCTTAGAGAGAAGGTAGAGAGTTTTCTAGAGAGAGAGAGACGAAATTGGGATTGAAGAGTGGTAGGTGGTGATGGTTGGAGCATTCAAGACGCATTAAATGATTTAGATGATACCCGGTACGTTCGGTTTCGTTCGGTCGTTACATTTTCGTACGGAACGTATCGGTTTAAAAACAAGGGTTTACAAAATAATTTCAGGTGGTTATTCATAGTAAATTAATTAAATATCTTCCATTCAAAAATTTTCAAGAAAAATTTAATTAATAGTTTAAAATCGAATCGTACAGCCTTCGCGCGTATTCGTTCGAATCGTCACCCGTACGAACACGACGATAACTATACTTTTCAATATGGTTTTCTAATTATCGGATATAATTCAGAACTTTAAACTTTCAGATGTATTCGTACAGATCGTCACCTATACGAATAATCCGTCAATTTAGCATTCACGTAACGACATCCGTTTGTTTTGTTCTGTAAAGCCTCACATACGTTTATACATAATAAAATCCTAACAAATAATCACATGATGATTCTGTATTGCCATATAATTATCTGACTGATGAACCATGTTTTCTGAGTTTTGTTACTCTGAAATGATTCTGAATTTACTGTTTGATAATGCAAAATGATAATGATATATAATATGAACATGACATGAAATGAAATATGTATAATTTGTACCTGAATACTGTTCATGTTACTGTTTAGATCACTATTCCGGTGACGTTTCCGGCATTGATGTTACTGTCTCCCCTTGTTAGAGAAATTTCGTCCCGAAATTTAAGAATCGTTATCAGGTACGGCTTCCTCTGTAAACAGTTGGGGATACTTGGACTTCATGTGATCTTCGTGTTCCCAAGTAAACTCAGGTCCGTGCTTTGAGTTCCATCGAACCTTTACAATCAGAATACGGCTTCGTCTCAGTTGTTTAACCTTGCGATCCATAATCTCTAAAGGTTCTTCAATAAAATGCAATTGTTCATCCACTTGAATATCTTCGATCGGGATGACGAGTGACTCGTCAGCAAGGCATTTCTTTAAGTTCGAGACGTGAAACACGTCATGCACACCACTGAGTTCATCTGGTAATCTCAGTCTATACGACACAGGACCAATACGTTCGATAATCTCAAACGGTCCACGTATCGTGGTGCTAACTTGCCTTTCCAAAGCTTACTACACCTTTCCATGGGGATACCTTCAACATGACACGGTCTCCCACTTGGAATTCCAACGGCTTGCGCCGTTTGTCGGCGTAGCTCTTTTGTCTACTTCTTGTAGCTTGTAATTTTTGTTGAATCTGGGCAATCTTGTCAGTACTCTCCTGAATAAGTTCTAGCCCAGTTATACGGTTATCTCCAACTTCAGTCCAACATATCGGTGATCGACATTTTCGACCATAGAGAGCCTCGAATGGTGCACATCCGATGCTATGATAACTGATGTTGTAGGAGAATTCAATCAGTGGCAAATGAGAATCCAAATTTCCATCGAAATCCAACACACAGGTTCTCAACATATCCTCCAGGGTCTGAATAGTATGTTCGTTTTGACCGTCCGTTTGGGGATGGTAAGCTGTACTCAGATTTAACTGCGTCCATAGAGATTTCTATAATGATTGCCAGAACCTTGATGTAAATCTTCTGTCTCTATCAGAAATAATGGACAATTGCACACCGTGGCGTACCACTATCTCATTGATGTACAGTCTCGCCAGTTTATCCGTCGTGAAAGTTTCACGCATCGGCAAGAAATGAGCAGATTTCGTCAACCGATCAATGATAACCCAGATCATATCGTGACCAATGGAAGTGCGGGGTAGCTTGGTAATGAAATCCATAGCTATTTGTTCCCACTTTCAGAGCGGAATCTCAGGTTGTTTCAGTAAACAAGACGGTTTCTGGTGTTCCGCCTTCACTTTCGCACACGTAAGACATCGACCGACGTATACTCGGCTATGTCCTTCTTCGTTCCCGGCCATCAATAAAACCCACACAAGTCTTGGTACATCTTATCCGCACCGGGATGAACAGAGTATTTTGTCTTGTGTGCTTCATCGAAGATAAATTTTGTCAATTCGTCTACCGCCGGAATCCATATACGATCCTGGTAGTAGATCACTCCATCAGGCTTAGTATCAAATTGTTTCTCCGCTCCACAGTCAAGTTCGTTCTTCAGATTTCCTCTATCAACTGATTCTTGCTGTGCTTGAATAATTCTTGTCTCGTAAGCTGGTCTGCATAGTCATTCCCATTGCTCTAACGTGCAAGGGTTTGACTCGTTCCTTTTGGCTCAAGGCATCAGCTACAACGTTCGCCTTTCCGGATGGGACTTGATCACACAATCGTAATCATCATTTAGAAGCTCGACCCAATGACGCTGTCGCATGTTGAGTTCCTTCTGGTCATAAATGTGCTGCAGACTCTTGTGATCGGTATATATGGTACATTTAGTGCCATATAAATAATGTCTCCAAATCTTCCGTGCGAAGATTACAGCTCCCAGTTCAAGATCATGAGTAGTGTAGTTCTTCTCATTAATCTTCAACTGTCTTGATGCATAGTCGATAACTTTGTCCCGTAGCATTAGTACGCAATCAAGCCCCTGATGGGAGGCATCATAATAAACAACAAAGTCATCATAGCCTTCTGGGAGAGATAAGATTGGAGCATCACATAACTTCTGCTTCAGTGTCTGGAAGGCATCTTCTTGTTTCTGTTCGTAGACATACGGTTCATTTTTCTGAGTTAACTTAGTGAGAGGCAAGGCTATCTTAGAAAATTTTGAGATAAACCTTCTGTAATAACCTGCCAATCCCAGAAAAGACCGTATCTCCGTTGGTGTCTTTGGATTATCCCAGTTCTTTATCGCCTCGATCTTGGCAGGATCTACGTGTATTCCCTCGCTGTTGACTACATGACCCAGAAATTGGACTTCTCTTAGCCAAAATTCACATTTAGAGAATTTGGCTTAAAGTTTCTCTTCCTTCAATAGCTCAAGATCTTTCTGAGATGTTGCTCGTGCTCTGTTTTGCTCTTGGAATAAATCAGTATGTCATCAATGAAAACAATGACAAACTGGTCCAGATACGGCTTGCACACTCGGTTCATGAGGTCCATGAAAACGCTGGTGCATTCGTCAATCCGAAAGGCATCACCATGAATTCGAAATGCCCGTATCTGGTTCTGAACGCCGTCTTCAGTATATCTTCGTCTTGAACTCTGAGCTAATGATATCCAGACCGCAAGTCAATCTTTGAGAAGTATTGGGCTCCTTGCAGTGGGTCCAAGAAATCATCAATCCTGTCAATGGATACTAATTCTTGATGGTTAGTTTGTTCAACTCGCGGTAGTCTATGCATATTCGAAACGATCCGTCTTTCTTCTTCACGAATAAAACCGGAGCTCCCCAAGGTGAGTAG